>VZSZ01007841.1:1577854-1622549 GCA_013398815.1 Ibidorhyncha struthersii
CGTGGCACGCAGGGGCCATGTTACCCTAAGAAAACAGAAAGAGGCAGACATCCCATCTTACCAGAGAATGTTAGCCAAGCTGCCTCTGCCTAGAAATCATCTGAAGACACTGTCACAGCCCCAGGTCCTGGAAGATCCCCATAAAGCAGGTTTGTGGGGCAAAAGGCGTTTCACTTGTGAAGGATCTCTGACTTTGTGGGGTGTTTGTTGCAGGAGAAGCGGATCGTGTCCCTGGACTCTGCCAACACGCGGCTGATGAGTGCCCTGACGCAGGTGAAGGAGCGCTACAGCATGCAAGTCCGCAATGGCATCTCCCCCACCAATCCCACCAAGCTTTCCATCACGGAGAATGGTGAATTCAAAAACAGCAGCTGCTAACTGGGCAGATGCTGCCGACCATCTCCCCAGGAGCCAGGGCAAGAGGGAGCAGACTCAAGAAACCTTCAAAATAGCCCCCCTTCCCCTTACAGGTTTACATAATGCTGCTAATAAAATGGAAAAGAGAAAGAAGAACTCTGAAAGGTGGGCTTTAATTCCCCACTCAAGGCCAGGAGAACCAGTCTCCCGAGAACAAGTCCTTCCATATCACTGTGTAAATAGAGGGAGTTCTTGGGTCATGTACAGAAAATGTCGATGTAATATACCAAAAGGAAGTGAATACTGTAGATTTTTTTAATTATTGCTATTTTTATTATTATTATTTTTTCTCTTGTTGAAAGCACTGCAGTCCTTGGAGGAGGAAGAGGGGAGTGTGAGTGCATGTGTGTTGTGGGTGAGAGAGAGAGAGATGAGCAGTGGGTTACATTAAATAAACAGCAGCTGTATATATCAGGCTGACTGATACAAGTACATGAGTGGAGTGAAATAGTAGTGAAATGAATTCTGTAAGAAAACTCATCTGCTGGTTTTATTCCCCTCTTCTCTAGCTGTTCTTTAACTGAATGCAAACTCGATAGCAAACATTTTAGCAAGAAAGTTGGCTCTTGCTGGATCCTCTACCTACTTGCAGTAGGACTCCAGCAAAAAATTGTCAGTCTTTTTGAACAAGGTGAAAACTTGGAGCAGCAAGCTTGTTTCCTTGCATTTGCACACAGTCAGGATTCCTATCAAACAGACAGAGGGAATCTGCAGTTTTTCAAGGTAGGATTCTTTCTTTTTTACCCCAGTTCTAATGCAGTTTTATATTTTCTGTTTGGAGAATTTACAGACCTGTAAATACTTTTTTTAAAAGTTTCTATCCGATGCCCACTTCATGCACCATGGAGCGGCACCCTGCAATCATTCTCTGCGCTCCATCAGGAACAGTCAGGTTAATGCTCTGAGGAAAGGGCTAACCAAAGGGTGCCCGTGCCCAGCAAAGTAGACTTCCGTATGCAAAATTTCCTTTTTCCTAGAGGATTTCTGTAGTTTAACTTTTCTTCAATTTCACTATTTCAGTTTTTAGTTCCAATGAAAGATGTTTTTTGCACATTTGTGTTATAAGATCTTCCATTTCCACTGAAATCTGCCTTTCTTTGGATACTTCAGAGAGGTTTTTTTGAAGTTCTGTACACACCGTTTTTTTCTTAAGGAGTTTCAACTAAGCTTTCATCTCCAATTACTTTCAGTTGCATTTCATAGAAGTATACTTACAGGCTGTATGTGAATGCGTATGTAATTACAGTGACCTTCTCATGGAAGATAATGACATTCACAAACTGTAAAAGATTAACAGAAATGACACAGTATTGTCAATTCTCCTGATTTCATCAAATGCCACAATATTTAGTCTGAGGGGTTTTTCTTTTAAATTCCCAAATTCTAAACTCAAGTAATAATGCGTGAATCTTCACTTCCCCTTTTTGGTATACATTTCTAGCCCCTAAACTCTCAAAAGTAAATAAAATCATTGCAACAGCAATTGAAATTTTGAATTTCAGAAGTATACTAGTAACAGTGAGTGTGACTAACTGTTCAAACTACTTATGGAAATTAGAAATTGGAAGAGTTGACTTCAAAACAAGACAAAACCTCGAGAGGGTGCCTCGGTGGGGGATGTGTTTAGCAAACAGTTCAGGCTGCAACTAGGAACAAGTTAATGAGGTGGCTGTGGGGGTACCTGGTTGAGATGGTGTGGCCAGTGATATGGAGAAGGTCAGAGCTGATGATGTGATTATCCTTTCTGGCCTTAGTTTCTGAATCTCTAAAATTGTACTATGTTAAAAACGTAGGAATTTTTAAGCCGTTTTTTTGACCTTCTGAAAGTGACCCATGTTGCCTTGAACATGAAGGATTGGCAATACTGAGGACCCAAATTCAGTGTTTGTTGTCAAGTTTGTTTGTTCTTTGGAAAAGAATCAATCTCGCCTCTGTGGGCAAATGCAGCTTGTGACAGAGCGCAATATGTTAACTGTTCTGCCTGGTTACCGTGTTACGATACTTCAGTTAAAAGTCATCACACAAGTATGTTATATTACTAACTATGCATAAATACAGAGACCACGTCTCCTGCACTGTAGGACGGATAACAAAAATGTGTATGCATCTCTCTTAGCAAGGCCTTGGCTGTTCATTTACATCTAGAGGAGATTTGTCTGCAGCAAGTTGGGATTTATATTTAATGCTTAGTTCTTTCAGATCAAAGCTTCTCTGGCTGCTCGAGTGTGACTTGGTACCACAGGCCAAGGAGCATCCCTATCTAGTTCTTGGTGTATTGTCACTAAGTCAGCACTGTCTGACGCACCTGGTGTTGTGCTCTGCATTTGCTCAGTAGTGATTTCTTTTCCATACTTTCCAAACCGTCTTCCAGCTCTGGGACATTGCTGACCTATGGTATTTTCGTTCTCAAACTGTGCCTTTAAGTTCCTTCGTCTTTCCTTCTTCCTTCAGGCATCACAGCCGTAGGCAGTCTATCGAGTTTGTGTTAATCTGTCTTGTGAGTAGCTCTCTCTTACAAGGAACCTTTGCAATCCCCTTTTTGTTGAGTATTTTTGTGTGACCTGCATCTCCCCTTTGCTATGTACTGTAATTACACAGCTGCATCATGGGAAATTTGTTCCCCAAAGTAGCCTTTTCAGATGGGCACGCGCATTGCTTGCTTACTACACCGTGCAAATAGTATGGGTCTTCTGTGACCGAGACGTGAGGAGCAAGTGGTCATAGGAATACATTGACTAGAACAAGGCAGAAGCAGGTATGTCAATCTGGTAGCGTTAGTCTAGCATTAATTAGGGAAACACATTTCATTAGAGCTCCCCAGCTTTCTGGTAGTCTATCAAAGATCTCTGGCTGAGCTGTATGGTTCGATGCTGAAGACTCTGAGGTGGCCGCTTTGGTTTCTGCAGAGAAATGCAAGAGGGACAACATTTCAGCCCTGATTTTTAGAGGGCAAATAATACCTGCCCCAAAATTGATATATTTTGGTGAGGTATCATTGGTATCATTCTAATAATGTACCTTCTCCTATGCCTTTCTTAAGCTTGTAGACTAGCTTGCTATTCTACGCGAGTCTGACCCATCAGTATCGTCCTTGCAGCTTGTTGCTGGGCTGGTTGTTTCTCTTCTATTTCAATTTCTACCCTAAATTGCAAAGTGTACTCCTCTAACTCCCTCTATGGAGGAGAAGCTGCCTGTTGACCCAAAAAGGGGTGAAGGTTGGAGACTCGACAGTGCTGCAAGACTAAAATTGATTAGCTGCACAACAAAACCATACACTCCTGAGTTCTGCAGGCAGCTGTCTTTCCCTGTTTGTTACCAAGCAGCTTTCTAGAGAAATTTTAAGCTGCTTCAAACCGACAATATGTGAAAATGACAGCTTCTATTTTGTCCAGTCGGATAAAATTCAAGTGGCGATAAAGCACGTGGCAGCCAAAAGGTCTGTCTATTTTGGAGCGAGAGCCCTAACTGGGCCTGATGGCATTTGGTTTAAGACTAGTAGCCAGCGGGTTTCTGCAGCGATGAGAGAAGTAGTAACTAGTGCAAAGTCTGATGATGAGCATTATAGACACTTTGATAGGTTGATACTTTCAGCAAAAGCATCCGGCCGCGGCTGATCTGCTCTCATTGGGAAACAGCTGAAGTAGTGCAGGAAAAATTTAATAGCTGGTAGGAGTAATACTTGTGTGTTCCTGAGACTGAAACAGAAAAGTTGCCCCATCCTGACATCTCGGTCCTTGCTGGCCACGTTCCCCAGTACTGTTCTAGGATGATTCTTCCCAAACCGCAAAGCTGCCCAGGCTTCCAAGTTCTCCGTAAAACCTCACAGCCAGTATGGCGGGGCAGGGAAATGGAGCAGGGTTTTGTAGCGCTGTGGCCTTTTGCCATCTTGTGTGTGGTGTCTGCAGAGCGTGTGAAGAACGAGGTGAGCAGAATGACATGGGATAGGCACTAATGGAGAAGAGAGGGAGCACGGCCTAGGAGTGGCATCTTGTAAATGCCCATTCTTTGAAACTCCAGGAATTCAGACCGTTTTTTTTTTTAAGGGAAATAGGCAGATTTCAAGTCCAGGAATTGCCAATTATTATTTCCCTGGTGTATTAGAAATGGGCAGCTATGCGTAAAAGCACAGATTCATACAGCTACGTGCTTTGCAATATTCCTCTGCAATGGAATAACTCTAAGCAGGGGATCCAGAGGAGCATGGAAAGGGATGTGTATATTTTCTAGTTCGAGAATATGAGGTGTATCCAGTAATAAATTCCGTATCCATCTAATAAGTCATCCAAGAAATGGGTTTTATTTTATGTTCTTGCAATTGCTTGGGTTTGGCTTAGGCTTTTTTTTTCCCCCCATGATATGTTAATTTCATGTTTCAATGCTTGCTTAAACCCACCAGCTTTTAACTTCATCTGAAAACTCAGTGATAGAAGTCCATCGGTTTTACAGCAGTGCCCATGGAATGTGTCAGCAATACTTACCTGCTAAGGTCACCGTGTATGTATGAATTCTGTTTGTGTTCTGCAAAACTATCTTATGTTGTTCCTGGAGAACAATTGCTGTCTGAGTTGCACCATTAAATGTATTTACATCAGTGATGAGCATGGTCAGCCACAGGTATCCAGCTGAGTGTGACAGAGCAAAAAGGGTTAAATTTAGGCTGATGCTTTAGGTATTTCCTTCTCCCCAGTAAGTTAACTCCCATGAGAGCGAGCATGTCATTACAGATCATGCCTGCCAGGAATCCTACCTGTAAAAATAGATTTTCTGTCTCAAGGGCCTTAATAAGAGTGTTACTACACAGAACTGTTTTACAATGATAGCTCTAAATAATTTATTTTTTATTTCAACAAAGTACACCTTAAAAAGTAATAAACTTGTTTTTCAAGCCGTATTTTTATGCTAGTAGCACTGGACTGTTTGGTCTCTGAGATCCATTTCTGCATTTCATTGCCTGGGTTTGTTCTAAAGAAGATTTATTTTTGTTCTGTGAATAATTTTTGAAGGTTCTTGTAATATGTACAGATATAGATACATTTGAGGTCTTTTATTGATATTCCTACAAAGAATACAAATAAACTTTAACTTTAAACAGTCTGGACTCAGTAAACCTTTGCTGATCTAAAATTCTGCTCTTTCTGCTCCCAGGTTGTACTTGTCTTTTGTGTAACTTCAGAGGGTGGAGGGAAATTCGGGCAGTGTCACCTAACGTTTGGGACCGAGTCGCTCCCATTTGACACCTGGAGCTACCTGGGTTANCTGGATGTTTTGCTGGGGTGTCCAGCACAAGTCCCAGGGCTGCGTCCCAGAGTTCTGCCACCCCGTGCCGGTGACATCTCGCACTTTCTGAAGCTGTCTACTTGCTGGGAAACATCTGGCAGTGCGGAGGGAGAGAGCGACAAGCTGTGGACACGCAGAGAATTGCTCTCTGCAGCTTCTAGGCACGGGATTTTCTGGATAATAACGACATCTTAAATGGTGAAAAGAGAGTTACCTTGTATTAATTAATGTATTTACTCCCCTCTTGCCAGACCGGTGAATGTGACCAGCCCAGTTTTCTTGTTCAGTCAATTCCGAGTTTACCGGTTCTCATGCACCAGCCCAAAGCTGCAGTGTTTGAGGCATGGACCTACAGAGGAATATTTATTTACAGGTTCACATGAACTGCTGGATTCTAAGCAATTTATATCTATTTTTCGTATGTGTATGTAATCTTGTATATAATGAGTGGGAAAACCTTTCCTATTGAACTTCTTGAACGTAAGATCTATACTCAAGGGAATGTTTTGCTAAAAGTCTTTTTATTTTCATTTCACATGGTATTTTTTTTCCCCCCCATAGCTTTGAAGCCTGCAAAATACAGACAGCAAACTTTTCATTGCTACTGTGTGTCTCCACCCTGGCCCTACACTTTGTTCTGTACAAGTCCCCTGCGTGTTCTACCTTGTTCTTGCTTAGGCTGTAAGTTTTTCATGCCAAGAGTTGTCTTCCCGCATGTTTGTACAGAACCCAAAACAAGCGGCTGCCTGATGCTTCTGGGCACGAGGGCAGCACAAACAGTGTCTCTGAAGGAGGTGGATCTGTAAATTCCCACACCCGTGTCCGCAGTCGCTTGCTCCTTGGTGGCAATGCTAAGCACTGCCATGGGGAGGGGACAGGCCCAGCTGCCCAGCTGTGAGCGAGCAGAGGCAGGTGAGAAGAGGGGTAGGGTGGGATGTAGACGTAGCGGGCAAAGTGATCTCAGTATCGTGTTTGCTGTCGTGGTTTTGGGAAGGGGAGGGAATCTAAATTGGAGAGGGATGGGCAAGGGAAAGCAGAGCTGGGGGGAAGGAGGAGAGAGCCGGAGGGTGTTCTGAGTGAAGCAGAGGGAGGAAAGGGGGGTAGAGCAGGAGCATTGCACAAATGCCAGGTAGGATGGCACTGAGATAATACAATTAAAACTGGGGGAAGTCTGGGCTTTTCTGTGACTGTCCCAAAGCAACTGATACTCCAGTGTTCTGTCCTGCTGAGGATGTTAAATTCTACTTTACCTTGGTTGGGCTCCTTACTTCCACCATGTAAAACCCCTGTATGTGAATGTGCAAATTCTTCTCCCATTCGTAGCCATTCTGGACAAAACACAGGGCTCTGGAACCTGCCCTCATCGCTCTTGTAGTTCACGTGCTCCAGCTGGGAAATTCCTTTGGAGAAGCTCCCCTCCAAGAGTCCTCCTGCCCAAAAGATGCAAGTGTAAAAACTTCAATGATTTCCTATATGCAAGAATGTGTGCTGCACTTTTAAGTAAACAGCAGCTGCTGCTTAAATCCATTAGCAGGTGGAATACCAATTTGCTTATACTGAGATATGAGTCTCATGAGAAGAGAGTCCTTGGTTTTACCAGAACCCATCTCACGTTGCTGTCCTTCACCTTTCTCCTGGTCCCACAGATTAAATATCCTCGTGTCTCCAGAAGATGTATTAAATTCCTGCTTTTTGCTGTGAGAGGTAGATCAAATATCTTGGTTGTAGGCATGAAACCCGGCTACTCATCGGTGCTTCCTGCAGCGAGTGTGAATACCTTGTCCTTACTTAGCTCCAAGGGAATGTGTAATCCTGCTTAGGCGACTGGAAACATGAGTTCTGTGGACCTGAACCCACTTTTCAGTAGACTTGCTTGGCCCAGCTGAGCAGCCTTGGCTGAAATAAAATGATTATCAATGCTGCCGACTTCAGGGTAGCTGCCAGGAACAGGGCACTCAGGATAGATGTTTCCCACACCCTCCAGGTTCTTCTACCTTTCACGCTATAATATGAGCCTACGGGCAGTCATGTTACTTTTGGGGAGAGGGGGATCATGAGGAACAAACACCTGCCAACACCAGGACTGAAGGATGATACAGCGATGATAGAAACTAATGCGGAATGAAATGTGATCTGCACAGATACGAATGACACTTCTCGCTCCCTTTTCTCTGCTGTCCAGGCTTCTGTCTGTGGCAGGATACAGATGTTGAGAGCAGTTCCTGTTTTGCTTGGCAAGAAGGAAGTCCTGCATACAGTGATGGAGGAAGAGCTATAGCGAAGTTGCAGGCTGCATTTATTCACCCTTACCCTTTGTTGCTTCCCTCCCTTCACTTAGCTCATGTAAGTCAGATAATGTGCGGGTGCCATGCTGGACCCTACCTGAACCTATCAATTTATGAATTACTGCTATAAGAGTGGCTGTTCTGTTGGTGGGAGCTACATCTTGCCTCCCAAAGTTAACTACTGCTTT
This sequence comes from Ibidorhyncha struthersii, assembly GCA_013398815.1. Taxonomy (NCBI): domain Eukaryota; kingdom Metazoa; phylum Chordata; class Aves; order Charadriiformes; family Charadriidae; genus Ibidorhyncha; species Ibidorhyncha struthersii. Next base: position 1,586,022 of record VZSZ01007841.1, read on the forward strand.
ATATCCTCCTGGTCTTCAGAATCGCATCAGATAAAATCCATTTTCAGAATTACGGGCCCAGTCCATTTACGAGCAAATAATACTAATGAACATAATCAAATGAATGCAGAGTACCACACAGCGTGTGGTGTCTTGCAGGGACAGTCTCTCCTGGGAGTACGTGCGAGGCCGATCACTAGAAGGCTCCCAGAGGCAGCCGTCTGTGCAAAAGCGTTGGCTTTGCATTTATGGGAGCAAACTAAACTCGTTGGGGAAGGACAGAGTAAAGCTGCGGTAGATACCTGCCTGGGAGATGGTTGCCCTGAAACAGGCTACCAGCTCTGCAAACTCCGGGCTGGAGGCTCAGCATCGGCGGTTGCTTCTGATGTTATACCCCTTCTTTGTGTTGGTTGGGGTAGAAGGAAAAGTTCTCTTCGGGAGAGGGAGAAAAGAGGAGGCTGAACAAGACCCCATATACAAGAGCACAGTGTGGATAGTGGGGTGGCAAGAGCTCATTAAAGGTTAAGACACTTCTATGAGCCCCGGGCAACATGGGGGAGAACAACTGACTATTCCCCACGCAGGAACCAGCAGCTGCAGAAGCAGTTTCCATGCGGAGAAGCTGGTTTTTGTCTCCATGAAAAAGGTTTGTGTAGAAGCAGCGTGGCAGGGCATTTGGGCCAACCTCTTCTGATCCTGGGACCTGGCATTTGAGAAGGAAGGGAAGAGAAATTCGCTGACTGCTGTTTTCCCCTTTGTTCCTTCGAGGGCAAGCCTTCCCTGGCAGATCCGCAGGCGCCGCTCCCCTGCCCTGGCAGGTAGCCTGACTGTGACACCCTGTGCGCATTCAGCAGCTGACTTCTGTGCAGAAAATGGTTTTGCAGAGCCAGCATTGTCTCTGTAAGGAGGAGTTGTCCTTACCGGGGACACTAACTAGGAACGTCCAGTAAAAACCTACTTTCTAAAGGCCTTGAAAAGGTGCTGGGTGGATTTCAGTTCCCATCACAGGCAGAGAATTTACTTCGGCTTCCAAATGAGCTGAAATACATGGGAGTGTATATCCCCTTTGGACACAGGGCTTTGCCCTTAAGCTTGTACCTAGAACATGTGTCCCTTTTCCCCTTTACTTCAGGTGTGGTTACATAGTCTGTGTTTCCCTCTTCAAAGCTTTGCTCTCCGGTGATACCTCTGCGTGCAGTAGCTCCTTCAGCACTTTCAAAGGACTCTTTTCAGGACTTCCCTGGTGGGAAGGCGATGAAAGAGGAGGACTGACTTCCCTTTCCCTGGTAGTACCAGAAGCCACTGCAAAATTTTCTTTTATATTGTTGGATGGATTTTAGTATCAGGAATCACTGAAGAACTTAGACCTGATCAAGATGCTCACAACTGGGATTAAGCGGAGCTCCGCCTTTCAGATTTTTCTCTATCATTGGGAAACTGTGAATGGTAGCTCCCTGCTATGCTACGTGCTTTAGTGGGGTGCGTTCAAAAAGTCACTGCTACAGCAATCAATAAGGCTATAAAAAAAGCTGATAAAATATGTAGCATCTTCTCAGGGGTGGATTGAAGGGCAGAGAGGTTGCTGTGCTCCCTCAGTAACATTTTTTTGTCATGTTTCTTTTGTTGTTTTTGTTGAGTTGTTGGGGTTTTTTTCTTGAAAGAAATACATTCCCTGCAGGCAGATTCCAGATTGTGGCTTTGGCGAAATAGGGAGCTTAAAACGGGAAGTCCATCTGCCCCAACTGCTGACTTGACAACTGTGACACTGGAATAAGCTCTGTGCCTAAAAGGGGAAGACAGAAAGATCTAGGAGGCAGTATACTCTGTCCCTCTCACGGTTCACTATTGCGTGCACAGTAATGCTCTGTTCCATCATGGCTGACGTGGTTTTATGAGACTTCTGCCAATGCATTGGTGGTCTAACAGCTGCTAGGGAATTTTTCTGAAGGGCTAGACTGGGTTCTTTGCTGTGATGACTGTCCTCTAGAGAGTCAGCGTAGCGTCACAGGCGTTAATGCTCCCACCTGTGTGCAAAGCATTTCCTCTTCTGGTTAGGGACAGAAGCTGGGTGTTAGCTGGAACACCTGTGTTAGCTGCTAAAAACTGTCAGCACCAGAAGAGTCTATGAAGAGCAAGCACCAGTTATCTCGGAGATCAGAAATCCTGGGTAAAAAGAGCCATTTATGGTTATAGTGGCAATAGCAGCTTTTCAGGTGCCATTCAAACCTACTAAAATTATCTGATTAGGGCTAACCGCTGGGACCCTGAATGCAGATTACAGCCATTCCTACAAGAAGCTGGGTGGCAGCCCCAAGGCCCGTCTTACACAGACGTTTGTGTCACGTCCCCCTGGCTTCAGTGGCTAGCGCAGCTGCTGCTCGCTGCCCGCTCAGCCTGGGAGAGGAGCGACCGCAAGGCTGTGGGTCAGGAATAAGCTGCGTTGACAGAGCTGGGTGGAAGTCAGCTGCCTCTCTCCTAGACACCGCCGTGCTCTTCAGCTGCTTACCTCTGCAGCAAGAAGCTGCAGTCAATCACAGAGATGCTGAGAGGAGGAGTAAAGGAGCTGGGTGAAGACGGAAGAGCAGTTTGTGGCTGCCCGGAATAGAAATGAACCGACAGGGAGCACGTACGCCACATCGCTTGGGGACCCTCACGTTGCCTGCACCAGCAGCTGCGGGCAGGACCCTGACCCTGAGGGTGTCCTTTTGTCCCAGGTAGCAGCTTCAAAGACAAAAGATCAGAAATGAGACAGTGCCCATAGGGCCACTGAGACACGTCCCCTTGGTAAGGAGCTTGGCTAGTCCTTGCTTCAAAAATATTCAGGCGTCTGATTTCAGGTGGATTTAAGTATCTTTAGGACCTGAGTATTTGGCTGGTTTCAGTCTTGCTGTTCTGGAAACAAAGACTTGGACAGGTGTTTCCTTGGTGATTTTGCTGTGTGCAGCTTTCCTGTACTCACACTTTTCTCTGCAGTTCACCCAGACGCAGGACTATGCTGATACAGATTTATTCTCTGACGGGAACAAACCTGTGGTATATATGTCACGCTCGTGCTCCCCGACAATACATGCCCTTCCAGGTTGGGGAAATAAATACTAACCTACCCTCTTCCTGATCCTAAACAATAAAAGTGGCTTTTGCTCCAGGTATGTTCATTACACTATTTGGCATAAGGTAAAAGGGCTTTCATTGTCCCACAGTCTTCAGGGCATCAGCAAATCAGTACTTTGGGTGCTGACCCCACAAACACAAAGCAAAGCAGGATGCAATGAAATAGTTTGAGAATTTATATTGACGATGAAGTTTTTACACCTTCCAGTGTGTCATATACAGTTGACTTTGGTCAAAGATGGGATGGCCTTCATCATTAAGAGCCCATTCTGGTGGACTCGTCAGAACAGCCGCCCAAAGGTCTTGCTTGCGTCAGCTGATAATGAACATGGAGGAGTCCAATGATGTGGAATCTGCTTAACTTGGAACTGGCCCCAGCCCAGATTGTGGTAAGCTGGCTGCCTTCCCCATGGGAAAGGTCACCCCAACAGTTGGAGGTAGAAAATTTGGCGCGTCAGGAGTCCTGGAGTTGTTATTTCAACCGAACTGTAGCTCCTTCATTTGAGGATTGGCATTTTTCATTGTCAAGGCTCCACATGTAACTTGCAAGTTTTTAATTTCATTTTAGTCTCTTTAATACGCGTGTAAGTGGCTGTCTGAATACATACTGCACTGGTACCAGGCTGTATGGCCATTCTTTACCATTCCTCCAGGTTCCCACTGCATTTTTTGGCTTAAAAGGGCCACGGCTATCGGCCGGGCCCCTACTAGGGTGAGTCTGGAATGAATTTGATAAACGAATCCTACACATGCATGACACGAACACACTCATTGCTACAAGTGTTTCTTTAACCACTGCTCCCTTATCAGCATGAAAAACAAGTATGTTGAGTATCTTGGGCAAATAGACTTGTGCAGATGCTAGGAGAGCTACAAGCGTTATCAGCAAACTGGTTCAGGGATAACATTTGCAATTCAATACACTTTGAATTGATGTCAGTAAAATGCTCATCTTTCACGAGAGCCTTAGGCCATCCTTGCTAACTCACTCCCATCCTCTCTGAGACCACGTCAAGATCTGTCACTGTGACAAAGTCCGTGTAGACTTCCCACACACTCTGCCCTCTAATTTATGTCCTACTGAAGTACTAGGAACATAAAAAGGAGGACAAATAAGACGCAGATGGGCTAAATAACACATCTGTCGTTCCCACCTGCAGACTGGTCTGAAATATTTCTCTCTCACGTAAGTGTTATTAGGAAAAATTAGCTAGTGATTAATAGCTGTGCAATAACGCATTGACGTTGTAAATAAATAGCTTAAAATGTGCTAAGAGTGCACGCACAGCAATGATAATAGGCTTCCCTCATATCAGCGTGAAAGAGCTGGACAAACCATGCTGAGAATTAAAGGGCATTTCAATCCTTGCTCTTACAGAGAGGAAATAGCCCATAGCAGCAGCAGGCCTTTGTGTGGGGGAAGTCCATCTAGTAGGAACTGTGGTGAAGGATCGCTCTTGGGCTGTCACACAACAACCATATAATGCTGTCATTTCCAGTCACTCTGAACTTGAGCTGTTTAGGAGTCAATAGATATCTGACACCCAAGTTGGCCTTTCCTCCCCTTTGACTTCGAATCATAGAATCGTCTAGGTTGGAAGGGACCTTTAAGATCATCAAGTCCAAGCATTAACCTAACACTAAACCATGTCCCTGTGCACCACGTCTACCCGTCTCTTAAATACCTCCAGGGATGGTGATTCCACCACTTCCCAGGGCAGCCTGTTCCAATGTTGGATAAACCTTTCGGTGAAGAAATTTTTCCTAATATACAATCTAAACCTCCCTGGCACAACTTGAGGCCATTTTCTCTTGTCCTATCGCTTGTTACTTGAGAGAAGAGACCAACCCCCACCTTGCTACAACCTCCTTTCAGGTAGTTATAGAGAGCGATAAGGTCTTCCCTGAGCCTCCTTTTCTCCAGACTAAACAACCCCAGTTGCTTCAGCTGCTCCTCGTAAGACTTGTGCTCCAGACCCTTCACCAGCTTCGTTGCCCTTATCTGGACACACTCCAGCACCTCAATGTCTTTCTTGTAGGGAGGGGCCAAAACCAGAGTATTCGAGGTGGGGCCTCACCAGTGCCGAGTACAGAGGGACAATCACCTCCCTAGTCCTGCTGGCCACACTATTCCTGATATAGACCAGGATGCTGTTGGCCTTGTTGGCCACCTGGGCACACTGCTGGCTCATATTCCGCCGGTTGTCTACCAATATCCCCGGGTCCTCTTCTGCCAGGCAGCTCTCCAGCCACTCTTCCCCAAGCCTGTAGCGCTTCATGGGGCTGCATGGGGACTTCTACTCCCCAGCTCTCTAGTGATGTTTGAGGAGATATCCTAGAAGTAAGGACATACGGAAAACATTGAACAGGATGAAACTGTTATGGAAAAAGATCCAAAGAAACAGAGCTTCCCAGTGGCGCATCTGCACTAAGAACAAACCTGTTACCACATCTTCTAGAAAAACTGTGCAGAGAGTGGGTACATAAGGACAAAAGATTTTCTTGCTGTTGGGAGATGAGGGAAAGTGATGTTTGCAGACAATTTTCCCAATCCCAAAGTCCAGAATCCAAGTGCAATAAAACGCTGTGCTGCCGCAAGGAAAGCAGCAGCAATCTCTAATCTCTGCTTCATATCACTGGGGAAGAATTTTGAGTAGCCTTGAAAATTGCTGTTTAGATTGTCTCCTGGGTGATCCAGCGCCTCCCAGGCATGCTTGCTGGGCCGGAGAGCTGGTCCCCAAGTGTAACAGCGTTTGTCCCAGGGACGCGGCACATATACCCTGGCTGCTTTGTATACTCCTTTCTTGCGTACGCTGCAGAAGTTGTACTGTCCTGCCAGGGTGTATGCCTAGATCCTACTGTAATCCTGCGGGTTTGGTAAGTTGGCTACTGCTGCCTTCCACGCAGAAGAATGTTGTTGTAGTGCCCCTCTCCACTTTACCCCTCCCACCCTCACACAGCTGTACTAAAAATCGTTAGGGTTTGCTGTTCAGCGCACAAGAGTAGTGTTGCAGTTTTATAATACGTTGTAAACACTGGGCTATCATTTCCTTCTTTCTTTTTCTTTTTTTCTTCAATTAACTCTTGGCCTAGACTGACTTCTCTTGCTTTGACTGACTCTAACCCAAGACTGCAGATCTCAGCAACTGAGATAATAATGTGAAGAATCCACATTGGTAGTGATAAATCTAAATTCCCCCTCTTTTGCTTTGAGAAAGCCTACCCTGTTCACTGGGCCCTTAGGGCCATCACTCTGGAACTCGGGGGAAAAAACAGTCAAGAATTGAGAGGTAGAAGAGGGCATAATATTTGTGTCTGTAGCCTCCACACCCCATACTTCTGAAGGTTCTTCACCATGTAACCTACTTTTCCTACGACAAATATTCAAGCCAATAAACAAGTTGGGATCAAGCATTGAGACTATGACTAAAGAACCATGTGTTTTTGTGACCGAGGGCCGGTAACATCTCTTGTTTGAAGTTGGGGGCTTTCCATATATGGGATATGCAGTCGATCTATCTACCTGAGCTTTGGACAAATACTGGCTAACACATGGAAAGCTGTTGCCTAAAATGGAAATCAGAAGATTACTGCTAGACTGGAAGGTGAGTAAGAATCTGTCTGAAAAGGAAGGTAGTAAATTGTGCTGAAGCATGAACTGCAGTTCCGAGATCTTGTTTAGCATTGATTTTGACCTCAGGACGAACAGAGCAAATGTGCTAACAAGACTGCTTAGGATGCAAATCTGGGAGCCACCTTCAAACATAGAAGGAGCAGAATATCTTCCAAAATTAACTAAATGACCTTACAGGCTGGGATATAAACAGGGGTTTGGGTGGGGGAAAAGGAAGGAAACTATTGGAAGTAGATATAGTTAGACAACTGTGATGTTATGGTTTGGATGTTATAAGTCACTGTGTAGAAATGCATGATGGAATCCCACCTGGCCTAGCAGCCAAAGAGTGGGCATAGCAAGGCTGTTCTGCATGCAGCCGTGCAAACCGTACTGGAGCCATGGGAACACTGTGCAATTTGCATCTCCTTTGCAGGGATGGGAAGAATTTGTTACCTATATCAGGTATTTTAATTTTTCCCACGTGCTCCAAATCAACAGAAACCCCGAGGAGAATGAACTGCGCAGTCACATGGGCTGGATTATTTGCTTACTGGAAACGGGGCTGAAAAGAGACTTTTGTGGCTTTCGTGCCACCTCAGGCAACATTTTGGAGGGTGCTAATCCCCCTGGGAACGTCATCCGCACGTTTCAGCATGTTATTCAGAGGGCAGCATCCTGGGAAGACTGGCCTTTGCAGGTCAGTCCAAAACGCGTGCTAGGCAAGCAGGACAAATCCAGTCCTGAATGAAGGAAGTTTATCTGCATCGGAGGATTTTTAGTAGTATGTTCCCAGCAGAAGTTACGTGGGGCTTACCTTTACTTTATGCTCAGCTGCAACGCAATGACATCCATGAGGGAATTTGGTATATTTGCTCCCTCCTGAGGGCACCCACTTTGCCAGGAACAGAAAATCAAGACAAGCAAAACTTTGTTTCGTGATTGTATGCTGCAAACTGTGGAGGAGAGAAATTAGGTAAGACGTGCATCTTCCTGAGTCGCAGTCTTTCCTGCTGGTGCCTCTCTTGTCAAGCACAGATCTCTGGAGCCAGAAGAGCCCCCTGCTGAGTTGAAGGCAGGCAAGAATAAAGCTGTAAAATCCCCCAAGCTCAGCTCTGACTGAAGCATTAGTGGGTTTAAAGCACAAATTTATCATAGTCATCAGAGCATGCAGATTTCTGAGATGACGTGGGCAAATCCAAAGCAATGCTACACTATCCTTGCAATCCTCGCAGCCTTGAACACACAGCTTTGGCTGTCATGAGCAGAAATCCTTTATATTTAGTTCAATGGAGTATTGGAGAAAGTTGGTTTTGTAATGTTATCTCTAAAACACTAAAAGCAGCTCTGTGCGCCGTTTCCAGAGCAATGGATTCACCAGGTAATCTGGGAAGGAGATTTAGCAAACTGCATTGCTCCTGTTTTACAGCAGGAGAAACTGAGTCGAGGAAGGAACAAGACCTGCTCAAGACTGCACAGCAAGTCAGTATTTCCCGACACTTTTATTTGTCCAGTGCTGCATCCATGCCCTCAGACATCCCAGCTACAAGCTAAAGTCACGCTGCGGCTGTTTCCTGACTCTCCTTGCTCTGTGTGAAGTGCAGTGATTTTGTGGCCTGACCCTCCAGGTGTGTTTCCACTTTGAGGTGGACTCTGTAGAGAGCAGCAAATTCCAGATTGGATAGTTGGGAGGGAAGGCTCGGCCCACGATGCATCTTTCCTTATAGCAGATTAGAAATCATCAGCACTGGTTAAATTCCTGCTTCTTCCCTTTCTGTATATAAAAACTAACTGCAGGAGAAGCTGGGGAAGAGATGATGCACCATAACTCGTGATTTTTCACTAAAAAGATTTAGGAACCCACTTTTCAAATAGATTGTGCTCTTAAGTAGCATGGGCCAGGGCCCTTAATCCCTGACACACACCCCAAAATTTATCCCAGGTAGAGAGAGGTTGGAAAGCCAAGGAAGAGCTCTGGTGGAAATTGCTGCGGTTCAGAACTTGTTCCGTACCCTTTCTCCTGTGCCGTGCCTGCCAACACTGGGATCTTCCAGATCAGTTGCTTCCGCAAATCACACCCCAAACAGACCCGGCCCACTTCAGCTCTCTCGTATTTGCATTCCCTGAAATGTGAGCTTTAACAATTCCATCTTTTATATTTGCATACACTCTCTGGACACTTTAGAGCTGGTAGAATCATTTTAAAGGTCAGGCTGAGTAGTGAAGTGCAGGGAATTTAAATAGATCTCTCTATCCTGGACACCTGAAGAAGGAGAAATCACTTCGGGCTAGATATCAACCTGATACACATATAATCATACCATAATAATGCTGTGGTCCAGAAATCAGAGCCACCCAAAGCTGTTTTTTAGCTTCCATTGTCCTGTCTTCTCCCCATGTCGTATTTTCAGAAGAAACAGCACACCGTCCCGGTCACTGTATTTTACAGATACCAGTTAATACAGGCAGGAGATAGGGAGCCTATAACTACGCAAGATTTGGGATGCCTGTCTCTTGTCTCTTCCTTAACTCACAGATCTGCAAAAGAGGGCTGGAAATCTTGCAAAGACTGAGACTTCTGCTTCTTTTATCTCAGATCCCAAGATAGAATGCAGATGGTTACCTGTTCAGAGTAAATCTAGATTAATTACGTTTTTTCAGATATTAAAATGGTTTCAACCACTTAGATTTTAGTGGGGACAGCATTGGTTTCATGCTCCCCCATCCAGCTTATTATGTTTCAGTAGTATGTGTTTTCAAAGATTACTGTTCATGCAATGTCAAACGAGTCACCTCTGCCAGTATGTGGTAAGTGGCAAAAGTCTCCCGTCAGTAACAGCACTTCCATCCCCTAAAGCTATGCTTTTTATGTGCTGACCTGCATCCCATTATCTCTGCACAGACATTACTTTTGTTTACCTGCCACGTTCGTGCCCTGCGGGCCCAGTTTTACAGCAATTCTCCCCAACAGTGCAGCCTTCAGGTGCGATCTCAGTGCCTGTCGTAATTATGTTTGAAGGTTAATGTTTCATGAAAATATCAAAGAATTTCTGCCCCTCAGCTTTACTGCCGACTTTGGTAAAAGCCTGGGTGGTTTGGTGGGGTTTTTTTCTTGTTTGTTTGTTGCGGTCTAATAGTAATCTGCTTCGCAGCCTGATGCTCATTCCTATCCAGGGTTTAATCTACCTGGTAGAACTTAAGTAAAATATGAAGACTGGTTTCGGTCATCTTTGGAAGATGAGGGGCTATGAATGTCTTTTTCTCCCTGGAAATTCTCCTGGGTGTTAAAGGAATATTTGGAGCTGTGGTATCAGGCTGTATTTAGCTAAAGATTTAACCAAAGGCCAGAAACAAGGAGCCTGTGCTAGTGATAGAAGGGCAAAACCCCAAAGTATTTATCTTCTGGCTTTGCTGTATGACACAGAAAAGGGAAGACTGAAATAATAACTGTTCTGGTTGTAAAGAGAATCATTTTTCTTAGAAATTTGACTGCCATATCTCTTGTAGGTTTTGTTTTCCCTACGCAATATGGGGGAAAAAAAAAAGTTCCATAAAAATAAAATGCCTGCATTATAAAAATTGACAAGAATCTCCCAAACCACCAATAGCCACTACTCAAAAGGGAGGGAGATGGGCACAGATTGAGGGAGAACGGGGTTACGTTTCATCAGAGATGCTGCTGCTCAAGGATGTACGCTCAAGGCATCTGATTAACATGCAGAGAGTGATCCGTTTCTCTTTATCTCCAGTTGATGGGCAACTGAAAGGTTAGGGTTAGGGACGCTGCCTCTCTAAATTATGCAGAAGAGGAGAGAGATTGGTGAGAAGGAACACATTCAATTCCTCCAGACAATATTCTAGCAGCCACTTGCCCGGCTGCCAGGTTTGGTCGGGTGTTGGGAGTCACACGCCAGCAGTTGGTTATTGGATTCAGCAGGGGCAGAGGTTCCAAAGAAGACGTACCGAATTGCCCAGGAAAGGCACACCTGAGCTAACTCTCTTGGCTTTACTGCATTTATTGAATGTAGCTGTTGGAAATGAAAGAAACTCGTCTGGCAATGTGTCCTCTCTGTGCAAGGGCAGAAGGCGCTACTGACAGCGTGGTGCCGCATCGCAGGGCCTCAGAGTGCCAGTGTAAGAGCTGCAGAAGTCCGGCTGCTTGGGCAAAGAAACCAGATTTGACAATTCAAGTGTTATTTCAAAGTGCAGGGTTCCCAAACTCCTTTGGCATTACAGGTTTGTGCTAGCAAGGGGTCAAATCTGGAGTTATTCTGATGATAAAATGCCTGCTGAATTCAAACCAAGGCAGTTCTGCCTCTCCCCTGCGGTGTTGCCAGCAGCAGAAGCAACATGGGGATGGGGGGGCACGGCTGCAGCCAGAGCACAACCCTCGCTTTTGGGCTCCCTCAGGAAACCTCATTTCGGCTGTCTCGCACAACCCATCTTTTCTCCACCTTCCTGCCACTTCATAGGCTGACATTAATGCAGGTGTACTAGAGCCTGCCTGAGTTGGCTGACGCCCCTTCCTCCTGTAAGTAAAACCAGAACAGTGCTTTACTCGATGCATTGTACAAATTGTTACTGCATCTAAAACTAGCTATATCTGGTTTTGTCCCTCATGAGCTGAAAAATTAAATAGCTGCTATAAAACGTTGTGAAATACTGGGTTTACAAGTTCGATTTTGCATGGGAGAAGAAAGGCCGGTTGCGTTTTATGATGTTCTTCGTGTATCATTTTCAAACCTTAATTGATGGATGTGATATAGTTGGATAGCTAAAAATATCATAGCGGTTTTGTGGTGGAAAATGTTACTAAAATTAAAATAAATATGGTCCTCTATAGGTGAGAGAAAGTGTACAAGGGAATGCTTGAAGTGGAGAGATGTGGAAGCTTTTCAGACAGGGAAAAACCCAAACAGTTTTGTTTACATGCAGCACACATTTGTTTAAAATTTATTTCAGGCTTTGCATATGTTTTGGACTATTTAGGTGAAAATTAAGCGCTGTGTCTAATTACGATCTCAAAACCCATGGACAAATGCCACAGGCTCAACACTTTGAACTGTAAATATAACCACAATAATGATACTCACATGGGGGTAAGAAAGAGGTAAAAATGAGACACGCCTTCCAAAAAGTTAAGAAAGAGCAGGTGGGGCAGGTAGGAAGGACAGGAACAGCGGTGAGAAATAGAATAAAGATTTCTAACTCTTTACAGTTATACACAGGACTTGAGTCCGTCTAATCCAGAACCTGCTCCCCAGAGAGTCACAAACTGGTGTTTCAGTGCTACCCGAAAAGGACAATGCAATTAGCTGATAGTGACACTGAGGGTTTTTTTTGGGGGGTGGTTGAGGTGGTGATATCTGCCTGACCCTTCACTTGTCACAAATTTATGCCTTAGAGCCTGAGAGTCGCTGATGTGGATTTGAGCATTAATTAGGTCAGAAGTGAACTATTTAATTTTTGGCCAAGCAACAGAGCTGGAGCTGGCTTTAAGTTTCTCAAGGTCTCTGTCATTCAAACTGTAAAGTTCATTTAGCGAGCCGTTCTGTTCTTGAAAACTTGAGCAAGAAAAAGCTTCCTTAAAAGCACCCCCATTTCTAAAAGGAGCTTCAAGAGTTATGTCAGAAAGTGGTGCCTCATCAGAGGAATAAAAAAAATAATAAATGGTTAAAAGGCAGGTGTAGGAGATGGAAAAGAGATGTTTGACCCCTTAATCACTCACAAAATCACTGCAGAGAGAGAAGAGGTGCTATGCCCAGCCAGCTGGTTGTGTGGAAGACGGTTAGTGCAGAGAAATGTTCAAATTTTGCAAATACTAAAAAAGAATGGTTACAGCTGGCATATATCACCTCAGAGTAACGATCAGTCCCCAGCTTTTGAAGGCACAGGCTACTAAGGAAACAATACTGTTCAGACCTGGAACAGCTCAAGCTGTAATACAGCAGTGTCCGAGAAGAAGTCTTTAGTGCCTCTGCTTAAAAAAAAATAGTGTTAGGTACCTGCGGGGTAACAGCTACCCAGAGCAGGGGCAGAGGGATGCTTTGGAAATCTTCTCATTACCACTGGGTGGAGCTGAAGCCCTTTTTGTTCCAACTGCTCCTTTCATAACTTCTCTTTCGTAGGGAAAAATTGTGAATCAGGCTGTTTACAGATCGATTTGGAGAGCTCGTTATACTGATGACCTCATTCTTCTGGAAGGGGAGGTCAGTGAATGTATTTGACAGAGGGGGGTGGGGGTTCTCCAACAGTATGCAGTTGTTCAGACCTAAATGTCGGACACAGCCAGGACTTGTGATGAATTCGGAACGCAGTCAGATGGTCATATAAAATCATTGTTGTCTTTAAATGCCTGTAATAAACCAGCCAGAAGACTCTGACCTGAATAAGTGAAGGGAAAATACAGCTGAAAGAAACTTACCAGGGTGAAGAATGTGGGTGTTAATAAGTTGTCTTTGTTTCTCAATTCATCTTTTCTGCTCTTAATGATTTTGAGTGACAGCATCGGGTCCATAAAGGACAAGATGGGAGCTTGGATTGGGACAGACGTAAGGAAAATAGGACGTGTTTTGAAAGCAAATTCCCAGCAGATGGGCAGGGCAGCAGGAGGGAGAAAGCAGTTGTCCAGATCACTTGGTGCTCATTACTTGTTCTTTGTCCCGTCCCGCTTAGTTGGGCTCCCGTTCCCTGTTTTCCACCTGCAACCAGACTCCCCTTATCTCATTCTGATTTCTCTTCTTAGTGTTTTGCTAACTGCCCTGTTTTCCCGCAGCTGGCTCCGACCACAGCCTGGTCTCTTGAAGTCTGGCCACTTGTGCGACCGCAATTTAAGAGCTTTCTGTCCCCACCTGTCCCTCGCTGCCCCTCTCCTGGAAGGCGGCCGATGCAAAGCAAAAGCAGCACGGTGGGCTGTGTCTCTGTTCTCTGCATGCCACAGATCACCACTTAGACGAGCAGCTTACAACGCTAGCGAGCTGAGCTTCCCGACATGTGAATCCTGGTGGTCAGGAGCTCCATTTAATAACCCCTGTTGGATTTAGCTATGAGTGGCTGAACGTCTCCATGCCTCAGAGCTCTGAGAGCAGAAACAGCTTCAGCAGGTACAGCTAAATCCAGCAGGGACTGTGGCTTCGAGCTGTGGTACTACAAAGATTTGCTGGCATAGCTGTGCCAGGAAAAGTTATAGGTGTAGATGTACCACTGTTGACCAGCATGCGCTTTTGTTACCTTGATTTATGTTGTTCAGGCCATGAAGAGACATGACCATGACCACGGAAGACCTTATTCTCCTCCTGTGTTACTGCTCTTCTGGAGGCTGCAGCCTCCTTTATGTGCGGGCAGGATAGATTGTGCCCTCGCCCACTTCAGGCAAGGTCCAAGAGAGTGATTTAAAGTGCTGATGAAAGTGGTAAGTGCCAACTCATCCAGCTTTGTCCAAAGCACGCGAGAATGCTTACGGGTTTTCTTTTGTGGGCCCAGCTGCAGGGTGGTAACTCCCAGCTGGCAGATGCTGATGGACAACTGTGAACCAGAATGCCTTCAGCTGGCTCAGCCAGAAGGATGTCGGTCATTGGCCTTGGGAGATGGGACAGCTAATTTGGCCAGAAAGCTCTTCCTGTTGGCGGCGTTGCTAATAGGAAGCCTTGCTGACGCAGCCCTGCTGGTACAGGTACAGCTGTGAAGATACTGTGGCATGGCAATATCCCTCATTTTCACTTTTGAAATAATTCTGAACGCTTTCAAGATGTCTGAAGTTTTCCTGTTATCCATTAGTTCCCTGACACACCCCATCACCAGTCTCACCTCCTCTCTGCTCCTTTCATTTCTTCTCTTCTTTGTAAACCCATGTCAGAATTAGCACACACGGTGCGCCCCAACCACTGAAGGCTTCTGGCTCCACCTGGCACCACTCTTGAATACACCAAACAAGTCAGACATCCCCGATTTTGGTCCATATTTCCCCCGTACTTCTTCTGCTCTACCCTGCTGATATAATTAGAGTAGACCAGAATAATGTATCATTAGACCACGACATAAAAATCATGTTGTAATACAGCTTATTGATTGAAACTGGTAGAGGGATCTTCTGATATCATAAACATGCTCAGATATGAGGGTGATGATGTGATGGTAATCTTTGCATCTATTCCCTGTCCCATGGGATGATGAAAAGGGATAATTATTACACTCATTAATAATTTAGGAAGCTAAGCAACAGCACCTGGAAATTAGGTGTCAATTTTGCAAGATTTCCACAGAATGAATAAGGACGAAAAATAGGTCAGGCAAAGTTACACTTTTGTCGTTTTAGAGAGGGGAAGGGAGTATTTTTAGCAAGAAGAAAATGCTTTCTCTGCCGAGCTATGCGACACAAGTAGGTAGCCGTAACAGATGAGCTTTATTACACCTGATTGCTCCAGGCCTGACAGATCACTGATGCTTTCCACAAACACTCTGCAGAAGTGTCAGCTGGTCAGTGAGTACCTGCTCTGGCCGTCTATCCGCAGTGATTTGAAGGGTCATCTTTATTTTCTTCTCTTGGCTGAGAGGTATTGTAATTCCACAGGGCTGCATTCTGGCATAGATTTGTTTAGTTTCTGATAGTAATTTTCCAGAGCAAGCATCCTAAAGCGGTGTTTTTCAAAATTTATTTTTCTGTGCTTTCAGTACTGAAGGAAAAGAAAATATGTGAGACATATACTCGCGTACTCTGTGAGACAACTAGGGCATGTTAGCACGACAGAAAGTTTGTGCTGATATACAATCAAACAGGCTATGACAGACATAGCTCTAAAAAGAGTTGGAGTGCTGCACTCGGTGCTGTCCATTCTGCTGTAGCTTTTATTACTGGAATATTTCTCTCTTTCGGTTTTTAATTCCCCCATCTCCATTTAGGCTGACAGTGTGGATCATGGGTCTTTAAAATTGCTTTCAACAGAGGATTATTATTGTTTACATTTAAGAATACTATTTAAAATTTGAAGCCAAGTTGAAGAGTTGCGACACAGGGTGTGTATGTTTGGCATCTCTCAACAGTAATAATATTAAAAGCAAAACTTCTATTTGTAAAAAAGATGTCATTACAATTCCAGCTGAGGAAAGACCACTTTTAAAATTAAACAGCAGTGTTCTTAAATCAAACTGCTCCATTACTTTTCAGTATACAGCAGTACAACGTGTATATAGCAGCCAATTAATTGGTCTGCCTCATGTGATTTATTTTTTTTTCCTGGATAGGACAAGGACCTTTGCAACTGTTCCTTTTGAGTATTGTGGTGAGTGGGGCTGTTGTGGTCTGAAAAATAAGCCGTCAAACCATGTGTTACCAAACCACTTATTACCAAAATAGAAGCTGCATGCCTTCCTCACTCTGCATTCATCTCTACAGCGAGAGCACCATGTCTCTCTCTGGACAAGGAGTTGGGAGGACCTTACAGGACACAGTAGACTCATCTCTGATCAGCTGCGTTGTTTTTTATGGATGTCAGGGTTTGACGAGTCACATTTCTCTGATCCCAAAGCATCCCAGCAATGTGAAGTTTGTATGTATTTAAGAGCATGCAGGCTGAATATTTAGCCAAACAAAGGCTGGTGTTGAGAGTGGTACCAGTGTAGTAAGTTTTTATTCTTTAAATAAAGAGAGGATGGCACAATGACTGTAACTAGAGATCTCAAATGCAAATGGAGTGTGGAGACCACGTGAAGAAGGTAGGCCAACTCCTATCATCTTTCCCTTATAGGGGAGGGGACAATTTTCCTGGGGTAAAAAAACGCATCATGGAGGGTTTTCCTTCTACCCCATCAACCTAAAACAGTGCATTCCATAGCTGCATCAGGAGTTATTTTCCCAGGCTCTGATAAGCTTGAGTCATTTTATATTTCATAATTGAGTTTGTCATATCACTTCGTGTTCCAGAAAGAGATAATAGTATTGAGTCATATTTCTAAAAAAAAAACCCACCTTTTCCTGCAGCTTTTTGGATTTTACTATAGGGAAGTATAAGGGATTAGAAGCTCCTGTATTTTACAGCCCATATGTGCTTTTTACAGCCTTGGTTCTTCTGAACAGTAGGAAGTGTTCTTCCGCATCATAGAAACCTCAGTTTTACGTAGACATTGGTGGGCAGGAATCCTGCTGGGTGGTTCCCAACACATGTGTGTTTACGTCGACAGAGATCTTAGGGGTTGTTTTTATTTTTTAAACCATACCGTTATTTCAGTACTCTGGTATGCAATTTATGATTCTGAGATGCCTTTCTTAAGTTTCAGGAAAGGGAGTTGTGAGTGCTACTTTTATAGCTTCTCTGTCAAGAAGGATGTACCAGAATGACTAGAAAAGAACTAGAAATGTCAGTATTCTCAACTGACCCGATGAAGGAGCACTCAGTACTGGCTGGTTTTATGGTAGTGGAACAATGAAAATTTTTATACATTTTATTACAGGAACCAAACAGTTAATTCATGCAGTCAGTATCAATATTGTCTCAATAAAGTCTCATTTTAGCGTTTGGTCAAACTCAGTCCTTAGGTTAACTTTCTATGCCAACAGGGTTTACATAATACATAAATACACTGGTACCTGTAATAATGTAGTGTATTACTTCCTGAATGCATTATCGGCTCTTAAGCACTTAATCAATTTCCTCAGGATTATCTTCTGCATCCTCTTCTGTAGGCAGGTTTATATACCAGTGTGATCATTTTTATCTGGGGAATGCTTTTTAACCCGAGCACATATGGAACTTTTTGTTCTGCTGCTAAAAATCCTGTGGAGGTACATCTGCTCTTAGGAGCGCAGCTTGCCACATGCCACACTTGACAGTGTTAGGGCTTCTTTTGTTTTAAAGTAGGCCCCCCGGCAGTATTTTTATACCTTTGATATAATTACTCTGCATACCATTACCATAATGGTATTTCAGTTCATTCCTGTTCATTTATTTACATGGTTATTAAGCTTTTTTTTTTTTTAACTCTTCTACTTTGTAAACATTGTAGGATACCCGGGAAAAAAATGCTATCTACCATAAACAGACCATTTTCTGACTGTATGTTCACACATTTGTTTTGGTCTTAAATTCCTTTCCAATTTGTAGTGAGTGCAATGCATTACTGCAAATCGCTCGCTTTTGGCAGGCGTGACACTGCACCCTTGTACTGATCCCTTTCCATGTGTTACGATTTATTTTTTTTTACTTCCATCACAAAGACAGCCTTCTCCCTCTATTTAGCTACCCTAACATTCTGCCTTCGCACTTTGGCATGTGTTTTTAACCAGAAACGCTGTAGTTCTTTTAGTTCTCGTTAAATCCTTCTGTATGAAATTGCTGCAGCCACCAAATGTGCTCTGTTCTTAGCCGTGTCCAGCTTGCAGTCGCAGTAACAGTTTGTCCTTATGTCTGTACGTGGCAGGATCTGAGTCAACAGGAAATGTGGCATTGTAGGTGGTACTTTAAACATCCCTGGCAACTTCAACTCCTTTTATTAAGAAAGATGAAAAAGTGAGTAGTTGTAAGAGACGAATGTATAAGGAACATCAATGAATGCTTTTAAAATTGCACAATAGCTTCTGCAAACGAGGAAATTGTACTGGGGTATTACCTATCTTAAAGTCTCATTACTTCTAGATAACCCGTCTTAACAAATTCCTCTTTCATCTCTCCTGTGATATGTTTCTGGTGTCAGAGAGACACAGCCAGCGGTTTAGACTTCTTATACTGAGAAGGTGACTGCTGGTGTTATCTCAGGTTGGATAGACAAGCGTGCTCTGTTCACATGGTTTAAAATGTAAAAAATCCAGCAAATAATTAATGAAAAATTGTCAGTGTCACTTCACATTAGTGAACTGATAATTCCTCTACACACACACAGACTTTTTTGGGTTACGCAACTTTCATCTGAAATTATTTTTATCTCCTGTAGGCAACGGGACCAGATTAGAGTGCGTGGCAAACACAGAACTAGCCAAACAAATATCCTTTTTTGCGAATCAAAAATCCAGTTTGTTCCTTGAGCACCAGCACATCTTCTAAGGCTATTTGTAATCGCAATTGCATAGCAGAGTTAAAAAGGGACTAATACAATACAGCTGGGTTAAAGCCCTTGTATTACTACAGAGCTTTAAGATCATCTGAAGGCCTAATCTTCCTGTATTATGATTCTGTATTTCCTTCTTCCTTGGTTTGTTTCCCCTAACTTTTGTTTAAAACATTTATAGTTTATTTTTCAAAAAAGATGTACGCAATTAAGAAATCCTTGTGCTTCTAAGAGTTAGAGATTAGCCACTGTCAGAAGCCACCAGATCCATCACCTGTCACAATTTTGAGCCAAGCGGTCAGGGACAAAACTACAGGGAAGACCGCTTCTGGATCAGGTTTAGAGGTGCTTTGTCATTTTTCTGTTTGTATAGATTTCAGCTATTTGAAGCTGAACTTTGTGAAGCTTTTATTTTGATTTAAAAATACGGGAGAAATTAGATAAAGGAACTTTTTGTTACTGTTATTCATGATTGCACTTACTTTTCTCTATAATAAGCAAGCAATCATTGAAATCCGGGTTAATCCAAACTGGAAAACTCGCAGGAATGACCCACACAGTATAAAATCCACTCTGTACCCTTCCCTCTAGGTTAAACATGGTGTAGTCCCAGCTGTGTGGATTCTTCAAGAACCGAATGGATCCTGGGAAATCTTTGAGTCAATTATCTCTGAAAGCTGAGCTAGATGAAGCATAGTAACCTATGTGAGGACTCAGAGTTTGGAAGATAAAACCAGTAGGAAATTCCTTCTAAATTTGAACTGTTAGCTGTGTTAGCAATCGGAGTTGGCAAAGGCACTAGACTTCAAATGTGAGCTTACTTGGTAAAACCACAAGGAGTATGGATGGCTCCTTACTGTTGCATGATTGAAGGATATACGTATTCCTCTTCGCTGATACCATTTTGTGGAAATCTTGGAAAATTTTATAGCTTCACAAAACAAAAGCTGCAAAAGACATCAAAGACATGTACTGCCTCTTTCTTTTTGGTAACACTGAAATAAGAAGGCGGCCAGGTACTTTCACGGGGTTCTTTTGTCCTCTTAATGGCCACATCCTGACCCTGCTGAAGTCACATAGCTGAGTTTACACTCTGCCACGCGCAGGTCCGGGCCTGCAGTGAAGCCCGGACTCGCCTCCGCAGCTTGGTGTTTGCACATTAGCTTGTGCTCAGGAATAAAGCTTTTTCTGATCTCTTACACACTAGCACAGCATTTTAGCGCAGGCCTGGGCTGTCATTCCTGTGCCAGTCAGAAATAGAGTCGCATTGCTGTCCAGACCGCGGCAGATAGCCCAGCCGTGATTCTTTGTCAGCACGTGTAGATGTTTTTCCATTTTCACCCCAGCCAGGCAAGTGGCTCGCCACGTGTGAAGACGAGATGTGGGAAGGAGAGCTCAGCAGGGGTGGTCCTGCCCTGAGACCCTCTAGTACCACAGGACAAAGCCAAGCAGTTCTAAAGTTGTTTGGCCGTAGAAGGATTTCCCAAGTGGCAGGAGAGCCCTGGAAAGGCTACAGCTGTGCAGACAGCCGGGAATTACCCTCATTTCTCCTCCAACATAGGAAAGGGCAGGCAGTGAAAAGGGCATGGCTGGAGCACTGCTGCGTTCTGCATATCCCCCAGGGCCACTGCAGCTAAAACGACTTCAATTTACTCCTTGGGTCCCATCTGCTGTCTGGAACACAAGGAATCAAGTAATCGCTGAGAGGCCTATCTCCCTCCGTGGGGACAGACAGGGCAGCATGGCAGGGTCTGGGTGATGAGCCTGGGGTGTCTAGACAAGCCCACTGAGCTGCCACTGGACTTTGCTGTGCTCTGATTTTGCTCAGCAGCAAGGCACTGCGATGCCAAAGGGTTCTGAGGTGGAAAAATTCTTCCTCGATGCCCAACCTGCTCCTTTGTGTGGAGAGGAGAGGGAGACTGAAGCATGATGGGCTGCCCACTGAAACGCGGTTGCTGGGTCAGATTTGAGATGTACCAACTCTGATGGCCCCTTTAACTAACAAAATCAAAAATTATCAACAGTTATGGAATTGGGAAATTAATTGGGTCAGCACAATGATGAATGATCTGTGAGACAGTTTTGTTGTCTGGAGTCCAAGTACCGTCTGCATTTATTTTCTGGCAAATGATTATACATTTTCACGGATAATTCTTCAGCCTTTATTTGAGGGTTTCAAGTATGTCTGCCTCCCTTATTTGTACCACTGAATCCCTAGCTGAAAATAAAGCTGATAAACTATAACATGTTGGTGATGGCTTACAGAGTAAACTGCAAGTGGTGATGCATATGTCCACACGTGTCTTTCAGAAGTGCCACAATACGTACCATACAACTGCCATCTGTATGAATGTACTTATAACGTATTGAGAGAAAGACGCAATGATTAACATTAGTCTCAGTCTCTTATTGCAATAAAAAATCCCAGGTAACTGAAGTTATTAAATGCAGCACACTCTGAACACTACGAAACATGCACTACTACATTTAGTACACAGTTAAGCATAAGAATCACACTTATTGTACTAATTTCCTGCATCTCTTCAAATGCAGGAAATAATCTGGGACAAGTAGGCTTCAGGAAAGTGATGCAGAAGTTAGTTTACAGAGGTGCTAATGTGCCTAGTACACCAAATACTGTAAGGTGTGCATTTCTGACAGTGTTTTGGTTCTCATTGAAACCTTTCTGAGGCAAATGAAGGGTCGTGCTGATGAAAATAGCAAGTTTCTTCTTTGTTTAAAAATGAAAATTCTTATATTATCTAGCTTTATTTTCTGATCAGAAGGTACTTATGTACATTTTCTAATTTCAGAATTAGGGTATCAATTTCCAGAGTTATACTCACAAGGGTCCTGTTAGTATTTTTTTTTTTAACTGTTACCATATCCTCAGTTGAGATATGATAACTAGCCCAGTGCACGCACGTTGCCTTGTTACGAACTTAAATGAAATGGATTAGATTAAACCATCTTCACTGACTAACTTGTTTTATTGTACTGATTAATACAAAAGTTATAATTATCAATAACATAATTTTCCCATGGAAAATCTGTTTGTGCGCATAGCATTCCTCAGAATAGTTGTACTAAAGACAGCTTATTGAGAAAATAAATAGGAGTTTACGCACATATTTGGGTAATTCCAAAAGCATTAACGGAGAGGAAGATTTCTTCTAATTGAGATTCTTTAGATTTTGGCTTCCTAAAAATTTATCTAGCTTTCCATGTCCCCTTGCAGCATACGGTACGTTAGCTACAATGGAGGAGCATATTTCAGTCTTCTGTACTGATGCACAAGATTTGTCTCTTGGTCAGAGATACTTTATGTTCTGATCACTGCTGATACTGTCCCTGATGCACAAAGTAGCAAAAAATTCACTGAGAATGATTTCATGTGTTTGGGAGGGGATTTAGTTTTTTATTGATGAAAAGTTATTGATCACATATGAGGCTCCTGTACGGAATTTTACGGCCACTGACTAAATCAGTTTGCCTTTTCATTCAATTGTCTAGTATGCATGCGGAGCCAGTTGTGCCGTAACAGCAAAGCCACTGTGCTTGTGACTGTGGTGAACAGCAGAGAGGTTTCAGGGATTGCTAGGTTCTTCCGCTCTGAACGGACTTACCTGCTGCCTGTCAGGATTACTCTACCTCCATAATAATTTACCATTTTTTAACTCTGTGATGCTTTTTTTTCCCATCAGACTCATTTAACTGGAGATTTTGTTTTCCATTTTTTTGTATGCAATACCACCCCTAGGTATGCTGTCTGCATCAAGACTTGCGTTTTTGAACAGTTCTCTATTTTTGTCTGTTTCCCATTACAGTTGTATGGGAATGTGTAGTCAATTCAAAATATAGATGCACTGAGACAATTCCAAGTTGTATACATACTTAAAATCCACAAGCTTAGCATATATTTCTTGACTTTCATGTTTAGTGAAAGAAGCAGTTGAGAGAAGACCTCTATTTCACTTAGTACGCTTTCTACTAAAGTCATCTCTTCAGTATTATATTAAAGCCTGTGGCTCAAAACTCTTGAGCTAAGTAAAAAAGCATTAGCTGTTTGTCACAGTCACAAATCTCACTGAGAATAAAAGGCCCTAACACAGCTGTGTTGAAAACAGCACAGTGGGTTTTTCAAAGACCTTCACCTGCAAAATCGGCATTCTTGTGACCTCTGAGATCTGGCTGTTCTGTACTGAGTTCAGGTCAAGGTTTTCTTATGTGTTCTTAAAGGTTTTTTAATAATATAGGATTCTGATCCTCAGTTTTGTTCCCCCTATTCCACCGTATTACAACAGAAGTTCTAGAGAACTGAATGCCCTGGGAGGGGGAAGCCATGAGCTGCAAGATGACAATCAATAGTATGTGACACTTATTTGAGGCCCCAAAATCCCCTATGTGACTTGCTGTCATTGATGAGGCTGGCACCTCAGATTTCTGACCCAGGAGCTCTGGAGTCTAATTCTTACTACCTCATTTAATCATCAAATCACACTACTAAGCTGCTGCTGTGTGGTTTTTATTTATATGTGTGGGGTTTTTTCCTATGTGTGGGGTTTTTTCCTAGCTTTCTTTCACAGGGCATCACTAACTCATATTGAGAAATAAGTTTTAAAATGCCTGCTGACTTTTCAAGGAGCCTCATGTTCATACTACACAAATGATGAGGTTTCACTTAACATAAAAACTTACGTAAATACATTGTGACTTCTGTAGTATAGTAAATCTGCTATCTAGATAAACCATTATATTGCTTTTCCTATGCATGTCATTAGGTGAGTTCACTGGGCCAGATGACACAGAAGGGCAGCTCGGTATTTCCCAAGCGAGGAACCTGACGTAACATACTGTTAGCAAGTGAGACGGCATCAAGGCAAGTATTAGGCAATGAGACGTGACAGTGTCTGTAATGCCAGGATATCCCTACGCAGTGTGAGCGAGTTGCTAGGCAGTGAGCTGACAGCCCACTATCGCAAGCACTTGACAAATGGTATGTTTCTTGACGCGCTTTCTTAGGATGCAAAAAAAAAAAAAAAAAAAAGCTTTAGTGTAAATAGACAGGGGCAGAGCTTTTTCAAAAAGTTAGTATCCCAAATCTGATTTAATTTCAATGATTTTTTTTTTCCTAACTTCTCAGTAGATTCCAGGGTTGATTCTTCTATTGACCAAACAGACTAGACAAGGGAGCAAAAATAATAATTAAAAATCCTGTGGAAAATACCTTGAGATTATAAGTAGAGAGAAAAGGTGATTGCAAGCTGTCTCCCAATTCTAAGACCCCCCCCCCCCCAAACTTTGCATATTCAGAATACTTGGGAGCTCTGCAGATGTTGCAAGGAATGGGGAGGAAAGCGGTAATGCTGTTTACTATTATTCTTTTGCACCTTTTAATTGCCAGACATAATCTGGATAGCAGACACTGCTACTCAGTGAAGCATTTCTTCCACAGCTATAGTTTCTCCCCTCTTTGCGTGAATGCACGTGGGAGGGGGATTAGTGCATAGCCATATGGGAGGGAGCTAACAGCAGAGCAGTTTCTTAGTGAGCTGTGCTGTGGGAGTGGTAAAGAGACAGCAAAGGGAGCAGGAAATGATGGAGGAGGGGAGAGGACTCCAACGACACTTAATGGAAGTGATGCAGAATTCCCCCGAGGACACAAAGGCTATGACCCTTCTGCATGCCTTGCAGACCCCAACTGGAGAGGCACTTTAAGCAATTTATCAGTGCAAACTCCAGAATATTTTTTTCCCTACTTCATGGGATTTTTCACTGGACAAGAAGGAGAAGGATGCACATTACTTAATGGGAAACTGAAATGAAAGTCGTTTGTTTGATATTTCTTCTGTAAATCAGCAGGCTGGATCATAGCTTTATGTTCATAATATAATACAGCGGGGCATCAGCTACTTTTAAAGACATCATTCCTCCTCCCTGGGTACCATGAGCCTGGAAACTCCTAAAATGAAAGGTAGGGGACGGGTAAGTGGTAGGGGAGGGAGTGGGTTGTGTGGGAGCAAGCCAGGACTTTATACTGTCCCTGTTTCCTTTTTCCAAGATCAAAACCTCTTCTGCAATATTTCCAAGGCAGCTGCAGACTTAATGACCTAGCATTCAATCAGTGACCCACCAGTACTTCTCAGTTTAAGAAAGCCGTCATTTTATCAGCATTCATGTTTCTGCCCAGAACTTACACAGCGTGTAAAAATCCTGACGCCCAAATCAGCCCCTGCTTGTCATCTGGAGAAAGAAATCTCAACAACAGAATTCTTCGGATCATCTCAGACCAACAAGAAAGAGATGACCCACTGAAATCTGGCATATCCTCTGGGATCTGTGGGAGTCAAGGACAGTTTTCCCCAGGCAGGCAGCTTTTCCAGCCAGCTCCCTAGCTGCACGGTCTTTCTCTGAGACACTACATGGGAACTATGCAGAAGAGATAATACGTTCCTCTGCCGATTAATTTTTCCTGGCGCATTTCCATGGGCCTGAAGAGCAGAAAACATAAAGAAGTAGGAGGCAAGATCTGGCCCTGTGTGTTTTCCTGAAAAGCTAGCTCTATTCCACACAGCTGCTGGTGGTTCCCTCCCTTTATATTTTTCCTAATAAAACAGAAGTATAAAGTTATTATTTCTTTTCCTAAGGATGTTTCTTGAGCATTATGCACATTCTGTTATTGTTTTGCAAGTGTTGCCTGCCTTATCACACACTGGCATTTTTATTCCCTTTATTCTTACAGGCCAGTAGACCGGCTAGTAAGTCTAATTGCCCTCATTCTGTTCTGCTGCTTTCAACAGATAAGAGCTGTACACTGGGTAATATCTTGTCAGTACACTTCAAACCTCCTGCCTTATAAACATCCATCCAACCTGCTGCCTTTTCTCATGGCTCACTGTGCATCAATTGGTTTAAATACCTGTCTCCAGTTACTTAACAGAAAGAAAACAACAGAAGAAATGGATTAAATTGAAATGGAAAAGTCCTGAAAGATGTTTCCTACCTGTATGAATCCAAACCATAAGCGCTTAACTCAAAGGGGTTAGATGATACAAGGGAGAAACAGAATACCTTTTTCTTAAGATCCTTTCTTAATGTTCTTTTTCCAAATACACATTGACATAAATTTCACATATGCACATGCTTGTTCCCTCTGCCTCAAAACAAAATTGTTACAGTCTGACTTTTTAATAATATATTATAAATAACTGGTAGTAAAAAACCCAAATAATAGAACCAAGGACTGTTAGTCTTGAGGATCTTCTCTGCCTCCAACAGTAGCCAATATTAAATGCTATAGCAGAAGGCATGATGTACCTGAACTTTTTGCAAAATATATAAAGGAGAGAAATTTCTCTAGTCAGTGAGCAGTTTATGCTGTGAAGCAACACTGACACTAATGCTTGCAGTTGTTCTCCTTGTCAGCATGTTCTTATTACACATGTACATGCCTAATCCTTGAAAAAATCTTCTAAGCTTTTTGTTTCATTTGCTGAACCATTTGTTCTCTGGCACAGAGTTCCAGAACCAAAGCGGTATATTCCATTAATATGCATCCGGAGAGAGTTCTATTGTCTCTTCATTTGACAAGGTGTCTTCTCTTTCTCATAGTATGTGACAGCGTGTAAGATGTGTTTCATTTGCTTCCCAGCTTCTGCTAAGCCTCCCTGCCGAGTAAAGATGTAGAGAGGTTTCCTTAGGACTTATGCTGCCTGGCCTCTCTCTTCCCGAGAGGTAGGACAGAAGTCTTCACACAGCTGCTGGTCTCAGCCTCAGTCAAGCTGGGATGCTGCCACAGATGCAGAGGTGGTGCTGGGAGCTGTGCTTCCCCGCTTACCTGCGGTGAGCAGAGAAAAAACAGAGCTGGGAGAACAGCCCTGACTGAGGGAATTATGATGGTGTGCCAGGCTGGGGAGGAAATTCTGCCTGAAGGTCTTGGTGCCCCCTCTTCTCTCAGCAAGCCCACTATGTTGCTACAGGAGATCTGCAATACTGGATGCTGTTGAAAACATTGTGCACTTTTTGATCTTTGGAGTAGAAACTGTCACTGTCTATACATTTCTGTACCTACGACTGCTTTGGCCTACTGGTTTCACTGGATGATGATGATAATGCAGATAAGAAACTTGTCTCTAATTCTCATCTATAGATCAAAACACTTAAATACATTCTTTTTAGTTTCTCTTGTTTTGCAGTCTTCTCTTGTGATGTTTGTAGGTTCTTCTTCCTAATCCTCTTTTGATAGATTTTTTAAGCCAGAAGACAAAATGCAAAGCAGTATTTAAGCTAAGGATCTGTTGCTGAAAATACCATTGTATTTTCTGTGTTTTCCATATGCTTTGTTTAGTTATATAGTGCTAGCATCCTGTTCCACTTTTATTGGAATATGCCCACAATTGAGGTCCACTGCATGCTTAATTTTAAGTCCATCTTCAAAAATCCTTCCCCGCCCCAATTCTGCATTTCATCATGTTTCTCTTATCTCCATAAAACCCACCCAAGCTACCACTGACGAAGACAGAGGTTCCCAAATTCAGTTTGCTTCGATAGTATGTAGAAGTCATGATTGTCCTCGTAGGAGCAACTGTAGTTTCCACACAGGTGAAGGCATCTCCTATTCCTTTGTCTTCATTCCCCTGTAATTACACAAGCACACTCATCAAAGTAGTATCCCTGTCTTCACTTTTGTGCTGTTCTCTGGTACCTCTCCTTGTCCTCGACATTATGCCTTGACCTGCATGGAGAGTCCCAAACCTCATCCCTTTACCCAGCTATTTCTAGCCCCATTGGCTAACTGGTATCCAAATGTTACGCAGGGTTCAAGTTACAAGTTATTGTATGTGTATAACTATTTGCAAATCCCAAGTAAAACATGCATTCAGTTCTGGCAGCCTTCTTCCTGAAAGGGAGATTTGAACCTTATCCTGTAAATGATCTGGCTGAGAGAATGGGGACTGTTACTTACGACAAGCAACATTGTAATGAATAGTGGCTCTTAAATGCCAACTATTTAAAAAAAAAGAGGTGACAGGGGCAAAGTAAGCAATAAGGAACACATCAAACTTCCTCTGCATTGCCTTTCTGTAGAATATTACGTCATGTTCAAAGTGTTAGTCCTTAGGTGACGTTACTTGGTGATCTAAGTTCAGTATTTCTATAGGAGAACCTCAGTCCTGGAAGCAAAATTTACCACACTCGTCAGACACAAAGAAACTTTCTGCTATATAGGTACATTTCATCTGTGCAGGAGACAGAGGTGGCCAGGGTGAGACCTTAGAAAGGATTCCTGTAAGAATTAAAGACCATTGGGAAATTCTCCAATTTCTGACTCAAGTTCAATATGTATCATCTCTTCAATTTTGTCTCCTCTAGTGAAAACGAAAAGTATCTGTAGATGTATCTAAAACACAAAGTGTAGCAGAACAATGTGACTTATTTACACTTCTCCAGGGAAAGAACAAGACAGTAAATCTGTCCAATTTTAGTTATTTTTTGTCATATGCTGAGAAGTGTTGAGACATTGTGTCGGCAAAAGTGATATCATAATCTGTAGGACAGAAGGAAATACTCCACTTCTACATTATGTTAGAATACTCAGTGGCAAAGTATTTTCTCATGCAACTCTCAAAGGATAATTTATAATGGATATACCATTTTCCAAGGTGTAATACTCCTCTGAGTCTCAGGTATGTTTTTTTACTGATATTATGTGCCATACAGCAGTAGCTGGAGAGAACACTGTAAAGAAACAAACTTTTAGATTTTAGCAGTGTTGAGTGTTTACTTCTAAAGTTTTTACCTTTTTAGAATTTACCACTACATATTGATAGAAAGTATTAATCACAAACTTCATCCTAATGGCAAGAAGCTCTCCTTATAGAATAGTATTGTGGACTGGGTTCCTTGTCCTCATGATTTATGGCTCCTCTTTTGAAAAATAAAAGAACACTCTGGAGACATATTTCATCTTCTCACATATTTAGACTGAGATTTCAATCTTTAAATGACAACTTCCCAAGCTATCAGTAGGAAACAATGATATGCAAATGACAATTAGCTTATAGATGTCAGTTTTGGCCACAGAATCAATTAGACTGCAGTAAAAGTTTAGGTGAACACTGGCTAAAATACACCCATTGTATTTTTGGAATTTGCTTGCTGAGTGTATTTTGATGGCCTTCCAGAGTATACAGGAAACGTCTCTTCAAAATTTCAGAAGTTCAGCAGCCGTCTCCAGCTGAGACACATTTATAAACACTAGACCTTCCAGTCCAAGTGCTCCATGTCAGATGATTTTTCTCAAGAAACAGGCCTTGCCTCCATACAGTCTGACTTCTTATTTACTTTAAAAATATATTTATCTTTTTTTTCTCTCTCTTCATTTAACAGAAGCTATTCTGACGAAAGCTAAAGTGATTTTTCAGCATGGATATTATAAGGCTGTGAAAAAGTCATGATTATCTTTTCTGTTTGAAATGAAATTTTGAAAAGTCTCTACATTCCCCATAATATTTATATTGTTAAGAAAACTGTTTCACAGCTTAAGAGAGTATTTGGATGTAGAAACTTGGAATAATTTCATACATGGGTTTCTCAGTTCTAGGAGAGAATATTGAAACCTTACACAGATGTTTTTCTAAATGTTGTTTTGTCTTGTTTTAAAATATAAATTGTCTTAAGTAGTGCTTGCTAAGTCCTAACATTCAGCATTTTCTAGATGTCCTGTCTCTGTAACTGAACTCGATCACCCTGATAATGCTTGAGATGATACACAGGGAAAAATGCAGTACCTGGAAAACATGGGAGTACCTGAGACATTCTCTCTACCTTTTCTGTTCGCTTGAAAATGAGTAACTAAAACTGTATTATAACTTGGCTTCCTAATTTTCATTTAAGCAAGTATGGAGCATAACATCAGAGTACTTATTCCATCTCACGCCAGCTCCTAACAAGCCGCTTTGCATGCAGTAGCATGATACCAAAGAGATTGCCAGCAGCTAAGACCTACGGCGCAAGACATATAGACTGTAACAGATGATGGCTTGCTGCACTGCTTATCCCAAAAGTACTCCCAATACATTTATATAAATTATTCTGAATATACTGGCTATAAAACAATGTGGTTTATGTATTTTAGTAATTTAAGCAATGGTATTTATTAAATCTAAAGCTGAACTGTCTGACTATCCACACTCTTCATAGCAAAGCTCTTCAGTAATGGATGGCAAAGCCTTCAATGGAGCTGTACGTATTTATACTAGTAGACATTATACTCTTAGATTTTTCAGACAAGGATTATTAGCTGTGGATAAAAAAGACATCATAGATTTGCTTTGTTCTTCATTATTTCTGAAAATACTTCACAGTGTTTTACAAACAATGCAAAAAAAATCTGTTTTCCTGTCTTTGCAAGCAGCAGCAATTATAATTGCAAAAGATAGCTGCAGCATAGCATACCAGCCAAAAGAGCAAAGACTAAAAAGCATAGGTACCAAGTCCAGTTACTTCCTGTGAATTTTAGGGAATGATGAGGTGAAATCCATAATTTCTTCTGTGTAGGAGGAAGAAATAGTCTTGGGGAAGAAAAAAAAAATTGAGGAAACTCCTAGAGAAGGGATGAGGTAATTTTTTAGTATTTTCATGACAGTATTAACATTGCATCGTACCTCTACTGTAACAAGTAACAAGATACTCAGTACATGTCTAATACATTCAAGGATTTCAAGGCTCCCAATAAGCACTAAGAGATGGATTGTGACTGACCATTCTATGACTACAGTGGATGAGGGATGCAGAGTCAAGTGCTTCCCTAATTAATGTGACCTGCATGAGGACCAGGCGGGCTGTAGTCTTGCCCAGAAGGCAGGAGCACAGGATCTGCGAACTTGCTCTTCTTTGGTTCTCCTCATACAGAAAAGAGAGTGAGCTATGGCTCTGTCCTTCCCCCTCCTCCACGTCTGGACGTGGGGAGCTAAGTACGCATCACATCTCAAAGGAGTGTAACTAGCTAGGCTTCCCACTGCGCAACTAAAGAATTGAAGGAAGTTTCCTTCTTTTTAAAGCAGACCACTTCCTGATTTGCCCATATGATGTTACCTCTTAATGACAATTTGACTGATTAACTGAATGGTATTAACTTAATCTGCTCCCAATTTATTACACTCTATAATGAAACTGCATTGAATCTGTGGGTTCAGTCTTCTCTGTTGTATGGTCAAATGTAAAGATTCCTGGAAACTTAAGTTGAGCATCTCACTAATAATATTTCATATCACAGAAACAACAGAGAGCCAAGGGGGGTGCAGTTTTGGTTTTTTTAACTTTTTTCCAGTTGTTAAACATTTTGCTCAAAAATTGAAAAATACTTTTTTCTTCTCCAAATAGCCATTTAATCACTGCTTGAGGTTGAAAAAAGTGTGTTGGAGCAGATGGCAAGAACACAGGATTTAAGCAGGGGACAGATGTAACCATATTAGGGAGCCCGGAAGATAAATCTCTTGAAGTCTTGTGGCAGATGTGATCATTACTTTGTTTACATAGATGAAATATTACTAGTTTCAATTAACAGTTGCTGTTGTCCATATTTGGGATCTTTCCCCTTCAGATGGTCATTAAAACCTGTTGTAAATCATCATGTTTGTGCTACTTCCATACTGTGCATAAATCATGTAGGCATCCCAGCATCTCCATTCTTTATGGAAAATGTGTAGATAGATATTTATACAACATAAAAAATGGTGTTTGCTTTCTATTCAGCAGTTTACAAGTACTGTCTCTAATGATGTACTGTCTTCTGTGATGTACAGGGGTACTGGGAAAGCAGAAAAAGAAGGACATCTGTATTCAGCCTCTGTGCTGCCAAACCATTCTCTGCCTCTAGCTCCCTCCCTGGTACTATCAGCATCGTCCCTGTCACAAACAGCTCCTCTCAGGGCTCTAACATAAAGCACGTTGCTGACTTTCGTACATCTGGAGTGTAGGAAGGCAACACAGTAAAGAACAGTATTCTCCTCCTGTGGAAAAATCCGTAGGTTGTGTGAGAGACAGTGAGGAAATAACATTTTATCTGTGTTCAGCTTCCTCACTGCTTAGACGTGTGGAAGAACACCTTTGTTGACCTTGGGAAAACAATGCTTTGCAGGTGTAAAGAGGAAGTCCTCTTAAAGTGTGTGTGTGTGTTTATACACACATTTTATTTATATATATATATTTATGTATTTACATGCATGTTTGGGTAAATTCAGAAGATGCTGCTTGGATACACTCTCTAAAAAGCTGTGATCTTAAAATACGAAGAAAAAACCCAGAACCAGTTCAGACTGCTATTATGTTGTTATGATTCCAACTCATCCCTTCATTGTTGGTGGAACTGAGAAACAAGTAGATGTGTATACCTAAGGAGGTGTTCTAGCATTAACTGTAATACCTTTAGGAGCAAATATTAGCACATCAGTCGAACGCATTGAATTAGAGCTGCTATATCCACTCTTCAGTACGGCATTCTAGGTAATGTTTTCTTCCTCTAACTATAAACTCTAAACATGTAGGGTGTCTGTTTGAACCAGATTTCTCTAGTACGGACATTTTTATCCATTAGAATATTTTTTTATGGTTAGTTTCAAGTTTAACTGAACCAACTGAAAAATCCATTCTGTTATGATTGAAGCAGGAAGCTCCTTATTAAAGGGTAGGAAATAGTATGTGTGTATTATGTATTAAGCATAAACATCCTTCAAAAGGACAGAAGATGCTGATAGTTACAGCAATGTTACACTTATCCGGTTCTGACTCCTATTTTACCTGTAACAAAGGCAAGGATATCACAGAGAATCGCAGATCAAAAAAGCAGGAATATGTAGGTGTAAATGTCACAGACTACTTCACTAGAACCCGGATATTAATTGCACAGTGTAAAGCACTGCTTTTATAAAGTCAGACCTGTATAGATAAGCACTCCAAAGTCAAATCAGGAAATAACAGAATTAAGGTGGCAGGTACCACAACTGTGCTTCAGCGCTGTGATGCAGTCCTGAGATAGGACTACACAGTTTCAACAAAAAATTATACAATTTTATTCTTATAAATTGACAAGTAAATTTAGCAATATTTTACATTTCTTTAGGCATCTCTCACCCTGATGTACTGTGTGAATTAAGTGCAGCTAGACTCATGGAACAACTTAGTCAAAGAGTAAGAATAGGAAAAAGCACTTACACGTTATACAAATAAAATATTTTCTACTATATTCTCATTCCTTAGGGAACTACATGCTTTAGCAGTTATCCGGCTGGGACATCTCATATCAAACTGATTTTAACTAATGACTTCTTATGATAATAACTGTTTCTAGATTCAGGCGATGTTAGAAGAACTTTACTTAGTGCCAAGTAATTAGTAATTAATGAAGTGCTAACTAGGTGCCAAAATGTAAGCTATACTCCTTTAAATCATTAGTTACCAAAACAAGATTAAGAAGTATCTTTTCTGCAGTACGCAGGAAGCTTGGCTGAAAGGCAAAAAAAATTAATTTGATTTTGTATTAATGTATAGTTTTAATCCCACAGCTTTTTATGCAGCATGATATGTTCAGTCATAATCAAATACTGTTTTTCTTTTCTCCTTAAAGTTTTTAGAATAATTTGTATTGTAATCTATACAAGCAAAGCTGATTACGTTAAAGTAACTTACATTATACATTTTTCAATCTAAAATGCTTATGCGATTTTCTGGTAATGAAAGTATAATAAACAGTGACTGTACTCTGCTGGCATTTTTATAGACTTAGATTTTACAATAGCAAGTGTTTCAGATTGCAGTCTCAACATTTCATTATAGCTGCTCATGCAAATACATGGCAGTTTGTGTATGGAAGCACACACATTTTATGTTGCCAAATGGAAAGATGTTTTTGATCTGTGAAATTAGAAATACACGGATAAATTTCCATCCTCTCAGCTGGTAGATAATGTCCAAGACGCAAGCTGTTGCTTTGAAAAGGAAATGTTATATCCTATATAGTTTGAGGGGTTTCTATGTACAGTGAAGCTAGGTACACTCTTGCAGAGAAGCACAGCTTCTTTGCTGGGCAGTGAATTACACAAATAATCATTACTAATAAAATTTGGGATAAGTATGTCTGAACAATAACTTCTGAGATTCGTAGTAAATAGTTATTCAGAAGAATACTTATCTGCAGGATGAATACACAAATACCGTTTCTCAGTTTGTTCTCTCAGGTGAAAGTGGTGATGGCAAGTGTGATGTCCTGTGGGCTGTAAGACTTTCAGCCACGTTCATTTGGAATGATTCATGTAACCGTGTTCAGGTTTGGCCCTCTGCACCCATTCCCTCACAGTCTGCCAGTCACAAGTGACAGCGGTTTCCTGTCACTTTTGACAGCAGCTTTCTTCATTATAACCAACTATTTTGCCACATATCTTCATTTAGTCATTTCCTCTCTTTTTGATGCTTCCTGTGACTTGAATATTTAACAGCACAGCTGCTATATTCAACTAATAATGAATTTTAAATGGAGTATTTAGTATAATGGAGAAAATCTGTACCTATAAAATAATAGGGAACATCAGCTATGTGTATATAGCAGGCAACTGAATATTGGAAGGTGGTATCTTGGAAAAGATTTCAGAATCATAGGGCAAAAGCAACTAAACATGGGGCTCTAGAGTAAAACATCCAACATTATCTGTTTTTCTCCATTTTGTATTTGACACATTGTGTGCATGACTGTGTTCATATACTAAGGAGAGATGTCTACTGAACTATTGCCTAGGATGCCTGTGTATTTCTTAAACCCCTCTACAATGTTACCACCTTTTATCCCATACGTACTGTGTTGTATTGATGACTATTTATCAATATTGAATTTGTCACTATATTGTCTTCCTACACTGTTGGGTCACTCTGAGTATCTTCACAATCTGCCCCACAATTGTGAGTAATTTTGTGTCTTCTATAAATGTTGTCTCCATCTGTACAGCCCCTTTCCTAGATTATTTTTAAGGGTATTTACCACACGTGTCCTATGACAAAATCTTAAACACACCTGACTTTTGGTTTTTCACCATGATTATGAATGACCATGCATTCTCCTGTTTCATTTCTCTTAAGTTTTGGTCTATGACATTGCTTCTTCCTCACAACCCACTATGTAGTTTTTCTGGAAGCATTTAATGAGAGAATTGTAAAATGTCTTTCAAAATTTGTATCACCTATATCCACTACTTAACTAATGGAAAAGATTGTTTAATGAGACAAAGTAGTTTTGTCTCCTGCTTTAGTGAAGGAGCATAGCTTACAAAAAATTCACCTTTGCTTCCCCTTTCTGAGCTGTCTTTACTTCCTTTTAAAAAAAAAAAAAAATTCTTTTCTTCCTATAATTTGAGGAAGGACTGAGGGAACTGGGGCTGTTTAGCCTGGAGAAGAGCAGGCTGAGGGGAGACCTTATCACTGTCTACAACTACCTGAAAGGAGGGTGTAGAGAGATTGAGACTGACCTCTTCTCCCTAGTGACAAGTGACAGGACGAGAGGAAATGGGTTCAAGTTAAGCCAGGCGAGGTTTAGCTTGGATATTAGGAAAATTTTTTTCACTGAAAGGGTTATCCAGCATTGGAATAGGCTGCTCAGGGAGGTGGTGGATTCGCCATCCCTGGAGGTGTTTAAAAAAAGGGTAGACGTGGTACTTGGGGATATGGTTTAGAAGTCGTTTTGTCAGGTTAGGTTAATGGTTGGACTTGATGATCTTAAAGGTCCCTTTCAATCTCAACAATTCTATGATTCTATAATCTTATTTCTGTGTTAAAAGTTGTTGTGGTCCCAAAACTAGTGACACATTTTTTCCACTCACTGACCCGCCTGCTGAAAACCTTGCAGAAGGATGGCATTTTATTTTCCTTTCATTTATCCTGGTTCAGACTGAGTTTGACACTATGCCAGATTACTGTGGTAAAAAAACAAGGGGAAAGAATGTTCTCTTTCTAGGCACAAAGCTTTATTAAAATTGGGGAAATGGCACTGTACCTAAAGGTAATGCCTTTCTGGTTTACTGTCAAACTTGTGCCTAGTTTCTCAAATCCTTCCCGCCTTGTTTTCCTGTCATGGTTTTAAAAGCTGGTACTATATTTCCAGGCTGTTGTACTAATTTAATCTGGCCCTCTCAAATATGCTTTGGATCCCATTACCTATATTCTCACCAGTCTGCAACTCCGTTAAAAATGAGGCATTATGCATAGCGGGTGGCTACATATTGCATTCAAAATGCATAGCAGGTGGCTATATATTGGATGGCAGCAATGGGCTATCCAGTACACAAATTACTGACTCCATCTCCCGAGGATGTGAAGGATTACATTTATTACTATTACTATTGTAATTCCATGACAGAACAAAAACAAGTCAATTCACAAGTTAATGAGATCAGGTACTGTTTGCAAAGCGTTCTGAATATGTATAAATGCTAGCTATTAATTATCGTAATAACTCGGGCTGAAGCCTCCTGGCAAGGGGGGTGTGTGTGTGTGTGTAGATGGAAAGGTGGTCGATGCCAAGTCCTGGCTGCATGACAGCAGCATTGCCAACTCTTGCAACTTTAATGGCAGCTCTTGCAAAATCTGGCGGTTCTCTGAGAGCTTTCACTCCTGAAACGATGCAAACACCTTGAAGGCCTTGCTTTCCTCCCCCTGTAACCTAATCATTTCCCAACGGCTGTGGGAGCAGAGAAAAATCTAGAAAGTCCTTGCACTGCGTTCCTTCCTAACGTATTAATTTCTCA
>VZSZ01007841.1:1624494-1781307 GCA_013398815.1 Ibidorhyncha struthersii
CCCCCCCCCCCCCGTTCCTATGCTAAACTAGGGGGCTTTGCTATCTCAGATAGCTAGAAGAAACAGAGGCTATTTCTTTTCAAATGGGATAGGTGGATAAGCAGGCTATCAAATGCTTTGTAGGCCTATGGTTCTTGAGTTTCTCTCAAGACTGGAAAGTGTCATAGGGTGCACAATATTTATTTTCTTTTTTTCCTTGTCACTATCTGCCTCTGCAGCTGACTTGGTATTGTGCTGGTGTTTTGTTTCTAAGCAAAATGGGCTTAGCTTTCTATTCACATCAAACAGTGGTTTGCAACCTTTTTTGATATGTAGACCTATCATGGTTTTTAGTGATTGTGCACATTTTTTGTTTAATGAACTTTGACTTGCCAGTTGTTTTTTTTTTTTTTTAAATCTTTATTAGGTCTCAGCAGGCTATTAGAAATAATACATGAACCAAAGGTTGAAAACTAATCACACTGCTGATACTTTTGTATTATCTTCATGCAAATGGCTTGATTTTTGGCCCTCTTAAAACAACATCGAATACAGAACAGTGACGAGTAGAAAAATGTATCATTTCCCAGAGCTTTCTCTTGACAACATAGATGCATTTTTTTTTCATGTTTTCACATGTATTTTCATGTATTTCACTTCCACATGAGCTGTATTTGCTTGGGCCCTGCTTCTGTAAATTGAGATGATCCACATGGGTGCTAAAACTGCTTGAGTGAATTGGTACCATCAAGTACCACAGTGTAACATAGTACAGAAGTTGCTAATTTGTCATGATCTTTACTAGCAGTGCCTCTGGTTACTCTGAAAGATATTTCATGTTTCTGGGATAACTAATTAAATTTCACTTATGTTTGGTGTTTTTTTTTATTTGTGTTGGGTTTTTTTAAGGGAAATCTTTTGCAGAAGCAAAACTATTACTGTTTTGTACAGCTTCTGTGCATCCTTGCGTGTGGGTTGTCTGCAGCCTTGCTCAGAAGTTTGCTAAAGCTAGGTCACTTGAATTGAAAGAGTGCCCTCTGGTGACATCTGTGTTTAGAGTTTGAACCATATGTAAAGAAGCACTCCCAGTCTGAAATTAAATATTGCTCCCAACAATGCTGGAGATGTATTCTGCAGTGAAATGCTACTGTGGCATGGCTGAGATGGGGGACGAGCAGTCACTTGCAAATACATATGGAAGTTGTATAGCAGTCACTTAGAGTCTGTTAGCCCCCTTGTGAAATATTCTACCTTGTAATTTATTCTGCTGGATTTTGATAAGCAGTGTTTGATTCCTCAGTCTAATGGAGGAAACAACCAAACCTTCTTCATGAGGTTATCCTGTTTACTGTCAGGTGTGTTTTTTTTTTTTTTCTCTGAAACCTGCATTTGTGCAGAATTTTTGGAGAGATCTTTTCACTTCCACACTTGTATCTTGCTGGCGACTGTCTAGATGGAAAATCCCAATGTTTAGATATTTTTTTGATCTTGAAGCTGCTCAGCACCAGTGAACAAGTATGAAGTTACAGGGCTCTTTAACTTCAGTTACTTGTGTAAACATTGATTTTAAAATTGGCTATATTTTTAATAAATGTGTTTAAGACTTCAGAAAGCTAATGAAATCTTAGTCTGCTAATGTTTTGCTTGACATGTCTTTGAATATTAAAAGATTTGAATTGATAAGGACACACCTCCATCTTAAACAGTTTCTTCCCCCCTTTTTTTTTTATTGAGATTAGGGGTTAATCTTTTCCTTTAGACTTGCTTGGAGCTGAGTCATTTGGGCTCCTCCTTTCATTCAATAAATAAAGCTGAGTTGAAAACTTCCTTTAAGGGTGGGAAGTGTAGTTGGTTGCATTTTGTTGAAGTATAAGACATCAAAGGCATGGTGTGTTTCTGATTTGAGTGTTGTTTTACAGCCCTTGTTAGAAAAGATACTTAAAAATGCATTTTCAAAATAATGAGAAAACATATGTTAATAACCTTTACACTTAGGTACCTGGAACTGCAGCAACAGAAATCATCTTTTAATGTTCGTGTGTGTAGTATTTATTACATAAACAGGAGCTTTGTGGGTTTCATGTTTTGTCTATTTATGAACTAATGACCTTAAAAGACTGCTAAAGCAAGAGATTCTCAGTGTTACAGTTGGGTGTTCTCAGTAGATGCTCTGTATACTTACTCCCCTAGAACATGTGGATGTGTGACTGCAACTCTCTTTTCTTTACAAAGATCCTTAAAGGCCTGGTAGGACTCCAGGGAATATGGCGTTGGAATCCTTCTTGTAGGCAAGCTGATACCACCCAGTATTCTGCTGGGCAGAAAGGGGACATCTGAAATCAGAGGTGGAGCAAGATAGTTGTGGGGTGTCAGATAGAGGGTTTGCAACTCCGTGCTGCTGCAGTGGTAGTCCAGTCGCTACTGGGCTAAGCTGCTGACAGAAGCTTTGTGCAGTCAGAAGGAGCTGTGTAACGTGGAGAACGGGGTAGGGAAGGAGAGGGTGGCCCGAAGTCACAGAAGTGGAGGACGTATTCAGCAGCATGGTATGTTCTAAACGTTTGAGTTTCTTGCTGTGACTTTCAAAAGCTGGCATGGTGTAAACAATGGTCATTGAACCTGCTTTCTGGCTGAGGAAGAGAGAGACTGATCCCATCAGTTTGTTGAGAAAAACTGATCCACTCACTGAATCTTATAGTGTAGCAAAATAAAATACTGGGAAATATAGTGGGCCAGTACTAAGTATTTTAAAATAAAATGTTCCTGACATGCATAAGAGGTTAATATTTACTCTCTTGGTCTCACTGTTCTGAGGTGTGCTACTCTTGAGTATGCTCACAGCTGGTCTTGTCAAAACTCCCTACAGGCTTCCAGATGGGTTGTAGGCTGTCAAATGGTGTTAAGTGGTGTCCTTGAACCCGTGGAGATGCCTTGAGAATGCTCTCAGAATCCTTGCTATCCTAGCTTTATTGTCAGTGTAACTTTTTTTCCATGGGTGTAACTTTAGTGCAGAGAAGTGACGGCCTCCATGCTTATTGTGTGCCTTTCTGTAAGTAAGGATAGGATTCCCTTGTCCTGGCTGTGATGCCTTATAGTCCCAACTACAAATATGACAGCTTAGGTAGAACTGCAGGACAATAATGCTGGGAAAAAAGAAGCTGTGTACGTTGCAGGTCCCAGAAGCTTTGCCCCTGTTTCGGTAGGGCTGCGCCAGTCAGGCTGCGTTTTGGCTCTTTGTGACTGTATCAGGTGCATCAACAAGTCAAGGTTCCCTGCCTCAGAAAAATCTCTGGGTGTGCTGCAGTGCACCTCTCTGCCTGACACTGAGAGGCTCAAGAGCTGCTTGGTCAGAATATAAAGAAACCCTCTTGTCAGCACCTCATGTGCATCGTATTTGTGTTTTAAAAACCTGCTTATTTCTCAGGGGTAAAGAGCAGTCTCCTTTGTTAAAGATTAAGCATGTAACATGGCAGCTGATTTGATGCCAGATTTGAGAGAGCAATGCATCTGTTGCTGCTTGGTGGTTAAATGGAAGCCCCCTTTTTTCTCTTGGAGGCAGATATTGCTTGCAGTCCCTTATGGTAGGATTATCTCGGTGCAACTCCTAAGAATAGCTATTTATTCTGTTTCTTTGAGGTGTCAGACCTGTGACCTATTCTCCCTGCCTGTTTCAGAATATCATTTATATGTATACATACGAATACGTTTCATAGGTAATGTAAGGTTTAGATTGCAAGTGGACTGGGAGAAGCATATGCTTGCCCTATTTTCTCTGTCTATCTGGGGGGACTGAGTCTCCCCTATATGTTGCAAGTGTGCCCACAACAGTTAATGTAGCCGAGTGCCTCATCAGCATGTAGTTGAGATTCGAACATGGATTAGAGAAAGCTGGCTTAAATTCAATCCAGATAAAATATACATGATGATGTGGATGTAATTATCAGCCTTCCTAATTGAAGGAGTGCATTTGCCATTAGGTAGAAGTGTTAGTGCCCTCTGGTGACTTGAGTTTATTAGTTGTTGTTTTTAGCAATCATATTGAAGCAGTAAAATCAGTTTTTTAAAATATTTGACTAGGAGATTGAGACCTCCTAACTGATTAGAGCTGACTAGAATTTGGCTGGAAGTCACCTCTGCCCCTCCTCCCCTTAGTTTTAGAATGTTATAGCAGTTTGTAGTGCAAGTAATGAAACATAACTTGGGGAGAGCCTGGGTCAGTTAAGGAAGAAAGAACAGTGTGCCCCGGGGATAAGCAGAAATGCCAGAGAGGGAGACTGCTAGTTAAGCTTGCTATGGGGTCCTCTGCTCAAAAGTGGTCAGCCCAATTTAGTAATTTCTTGGAGCTCGTGAATCTCTTTACTTATACTGCTTGTACAGTGTGTCTGTAGGCTGTCTGAGGGCTGAAGCACTCAGAGTGGTAGAGAAGAAGTACGTAACGGGGGTTGCGGGGGGAAGTTTGAGATATGCTGGCTTTCATGCTGTAACTCCATTTTAAAGTGATTTGGAGGCAAAATGTGGTGCAGAAGGTTTGTCTGGCTTTGGAGCCATCTCAGTAGGAGTCAGTGGCACTGATGCTTTGGGATATGTATGTGTTACCTCTTTTTCTCTGTAATTGACCTGTGGTATTGGCAGCAATCAATTAAGTCTGAAGTGACCTAGGACTGGCTATCAACTCCCTGACCATTGTTGTAGTAGTGTGGCATTAAAAGCAGTTTGATTTGTGCTTTCCTCATTATTCATTAAGGGACAGCTTTGAGACTATGGAATTTGCTCTCCTCATTGAGATGGGCTCAGATTGATCATGCTGAGGAAGAAGAATATTGATCTTTTTAAAAGCTGAATGTGTATTTTTTAGATAATAGCATCTAGATAAAACTGGCGAAGATCCTGAAAAAGTGATCTGAATGCAGTTTGTAAAGTGGATTGCACATTATTAAGGTGCCCAGGGTTTGGGATAATTGTCTAAACTATAGTATTATATTTTCATTTAGATTTAGAATAAGTGGTGTAATGTCACAGAGTGACTGGAGTTGGACCAATAAGTGAATCAACAGGACTAGTACAAAGCACATTTTCTGCTGTGGGTACAGCCTTTTCAGATTAATGTTTAGGCAGGCAGAAGCTTCCAATGAAAAGCTGAAAGTCTCAGTTTACTAAGTTTTTCTTTGAAAGGTTCATGTGTGAGTTTGTATCTGAAGAGGGATGTAAGCACAGGTGGACTTGTTAATTCCATGTAGAACTCAAATTTGTGAACTCTTTGGAAGGTTGTGTTCTAGTCCACTTGTTTTATTGCCGAGTTGTTAGTTTAATCTTCTAATTGCTCTTAAGTTCTGTTAGTTGCTTGATAATGTTGGGGTCCTCCACAGTTGTAACTAATTTAAATTGGTTTGTAATTGAATTAGGTTGTGACCCCCCACACAGTGGGTCAGCTTATTTATTGATTGCTCACTTCTCGCACAGTTTTGGAAAAAATACTAGTAGAGTGAACTGCATCAGGGAACTTACGCAGCTAAGAAATTTAGCTTTTTTTTTTTTTTTTTTTCCCTTGCCTTGTTTTTCAGTTTGATAATTCCCTCAAACTGTTTATTCTTCAGCCATACAAAATCTTGCACTGATGCCATGGCAGAGAAAGGAATGAAAAAAAAGCAATTAGTGGTGGAGATGACTGGCAAGTACAAAATCAGAGTTCCCATAAAACAGCTGTAATCAATTAAGTGGATCAGTTGTCCCTTTCTTTGGTTATAGCTGAGGTTGTGGAGTGCTCATTTCTGGTATTATAGCATAAACTGAACTCTGTCTTGAACCCCTAGCTGGGTTTGCAAGTCTGGGAACTTGGGGGGGAAAAAAGGTTTTAGTTGCAGATTTCATGCAGAAATACTTGAGGCATTATAGGATCCTTGTGACACTTCTGATAATTCCTTTTGCGTAGAGCTAAACTTTACAGTCATTGCATCCTTTACAGTAGGCTGGTAGAGTGAGCTGGGAATGATGATGGTGTTACTGGAGATCTGGTAGTACAGCCATTTGTCTAATCAAACAAAAACTAATGCAGAAGCCTGTAAAGTATTTTGGGGGTTCCAACAGCATCTGCAATCACCTTACTTGTGTGAAGTGTCAGAATGGTGGTAGCATCACATGGTTTCTCAGGTGTACATTTTGGATTTCAAAATGCACATAAATTGTTTGAAGTGCTAAATCAATAGAAGAAAAAATGGCCCAAAGATTTGGGCTACTCTCTCTCCCATTAATGCATGACTGTTTTGTGCTGTCACTAATTAGTAACTCTAATATCATGAGGTGTATTGATAAAGCATATGGTTAAGTGGATGACTCATAATCATTGTATTTCTTCTCCTACTCTGTCATGTAATTAACTTTCTCTGTGTGGTTAAAGGGCATCTGAACTGTGCTGCTATTGCTAGCAAGTCCAGACCACTCTGCCAACAGCCTTGTCTTTAATTACTAGCCGGTTTTCCCATGTGCTTTATTGGTAAGTATACCTGATTAGTGGCAGCTATGTCATTTGTTATTAGAATAATAGTCACGTACTTTTAGACTGACCAGTTTGTTTGGGTGTTAGTTGTCAGGCTTGCCTGGTAAGTACCTTTAAATAATTTTGATATTCTTATGGATCAAACTTTTATGGGAATATAGCAAAAGGCATTTTGGAAAGGAGTACTGTATAAGAAGAGTAGAATCTATTGAATTCAGTCCCTCCATGCAGTTGAGGTGATCTTCAAGTATCTTCTGGAGCTCAGAGTGCAAAAATTAACTGAAGGCTTGGCAAGATTTCTTCTTGGCTGGACGCTAACCCTGTGCTTCTGAGAACCATGAATGTGGTAGACTGTGAGCGGCCTGAAACTTGAGATGTTAGGGTGGGTAAAACCTGGGCCTTGCAGGTCTGCCTTAAGATATCATGAGCATAAACATTACCTAGGTATAAGGATTTATTATTATTATTTAATTATCTGTCGTTATTACTTTTTAATTTGCCATGCATGGATGGTGTCGGGTGTGCAGTTTCTAATGAAACTGTTTTCCATTTTATTTATATGATAATAGCAAATGTTCCTCTGCACTAAAAATGTTTTTGCTACTTCCTGTTTGAAAAGTGCTTGGCTAGCCACCCAGCCCTAGTGACAATACATAATTTCTTCTAATCCACTCTTGGGTGTTTTTCCCTCCCAGTTTAGGTCTATTTTGTTTTTTATTTTGAACAGATTTTGCCAGATAACTCTTAGGTAATAGTTTCTGGTATTCTTAGGGATATGCCTTCCTAAAAGTGCTTTTCTTCTGACTAGTGGACAATAACTTTCTTTCTGATTCAGTCTAGTGGATGGCATTTCCAGTCATAGTAATAAATAATTTTTAACGGTACTTTAAACAAGTGTGTATTGTGTTATGTTGGATAAGGTCTTCATTACAAATGTATCAAAGGTAGTAGTATAAAATCGAATGACAGTATGAAACTGTCATTCTTTAATTATTTTTCTATACTCTTGTGTATATCTAGCTATGCTGGCAGAAAGTTATTTTATTTGTGGAAGTTCAGCTCTACTGGCAATATCTATAAAAGTGTTCAAAGTGTTCATCCAGAGTACTTGTAAAGGAATTTGGAGAGGTAAATGATGTTAACCAAATTGTAGTCAGGAGATCAAACAAAAAGGCAAGCTTGATACTGTTTTCACTTGAGGTGGGTCCCAGATGTACAATGTTTTATAAAGTCAAAGGCATATTAAAGTGATATTAAAGAAGTGGAAAATCTGCTGTTGAGGTATAGTATTTCTTTACCTTTGAAGAACGGCAGCTACTCATAAGCAGATAGTGTGCTTTAGGACCTGCTTGCAGATAGCACTTCCTCAATGTCTGCATGTAATGGCTTGCCCTTGTACTTAATTAACTTGCTTACTTTTTTTTTTTATGTGGATAGGGTCTGTGTGATGACAGAACTCAAACTGTATTTCATGCTGTGACTTGTGTTTAATACTTCTGAAAACTCAATCTTGGCTCTTTTCTGAAGCTGAGTGGTGGAAAGGCTTCTTCATTAGGACCTAGTTCGTGTTTCAGATAAGGTAATTTA
This sequence comes from Ibidorhyncha struthersii, assembly GCA_013398815.1. Lineage (NCBI taxonomy): Eukaryota > Metazoa > Chordata > Aves > Charadriiformes > Charadriidae > Ibidorhyncha > Ibidorhyncha struthersii. The sequence continues at coordinate 1,632,551 of VZSZ01007841.1, forward strand.
ACTTCTCTTCATACAAATCCGTGTGTAAGCTAGCATTCAGGGACTTAAGTTTGTTAAAGATATATGTCTAAAAAGTGTTAGAGCCCAGCAGTCAGAACTGCTTTAGTTTCTTCTCTTTCTGGTAATGAATGTCATATGACTAGGAGAGGGAAAAGAAGTATCCTTGTATTTGTTGTTACATGATCCCAAATTATTCTTTTTGTATGTGCAATGGAAAGTTTTAAAGCATTTAAGGTGACATTATGCCAAGGCATCTAGAGAAACTTACAAAAATCTTGTTGATTTTTTTTTTTTCTCTCTGTGAAATTGTGTGCCTTCCCTGTTTAGTTTGTTTAGCTTATGGGAGAAAACTGGAACACCTACGCATCTGGAAGCTGATTTGTACACTTACAGCATGTACTTGTTATAAGAGTGAATATATGCAAATTGGGTATGAATTTTTTCACTAATTTAGACTTAGAGTAACACAGGTGTATGCGATAATGATTTGAGGCTGACACTGTTTTGTGGAGGAATAATTCTTGATCTGAATTTTATAACATATTTATAAGACAATAAAGAAATTAATTGGAAGGGTATTGCTGAGGCCAAAAAGCCTTTTATAAAGCTTAGCTTAGGAAAATGTGAAATCTGTTCTGCATACCTATATAGTAATACAATTCAGAGGTGGATTGTGTATGTGTTATGCTGTTAGGCTAACTAGATTTCTATGTCTATCTATGTTAAGTCATACTGCTAAAAACGGAAGCTTGTTGGTAAATAATGCAAGTAGCTAACATGAAAGATATCTTGTTAAGCTGTTGTGCCCACAAAGCTTTTGTGAAATCCTTCATTTATTTGTAAACAAAGGTATATTGTAGAAGAGTTGAGAGCTTTAAGTAGTTATTTCAGCTATACCTATTTTTTTTTTTTAAAAAAAGCTAGCTTTTATTTTCATGACAGAAAAAAATCCATGGTTTTATGTGCTTTTTCTTCTCATCTTTCGGTGAAGTGATAGTCTTAAGTGGTGAACAGAATCAGGAGTAATGGAGTTAAAGGACACAGACAGAAGTGAGATCTCTCCGGGGAAGAGGAAAAAAAGACAGGCTTCCCTTGCTGTCTTGGGATACGCTGGTGTTTCTGTGTTGCTTTCAGGTGTCAGATTTCTGGGTGGATTGGTGCTGAATGTCTTGGATGTCTTCTTGATTTTACTTGTCTGACTGAGGGATGGAAGATGAGGAGAAGTGATGGGCTTCAGCAACTGAAGTTTTTGTTGCTGGTCTCTCTCTGGTGTCATATTTCTCTATTACATTCCAGGTCATTAATGGAATTGGATATCTTTTTTTCCCTAGGGCAATAGGGCGTGTTTCTATGATCTTATCACTAGACTGGCTGATTGGTATTTCTTTGCGGCTTTTTCTATATTTATGATTCTCCTAATGTTGGTAGAAGTGCTTTGCTTACAGGAAGAAAACTGCAATCTTGTGGAATTCATCACTGGCATCTTCTCTAATGTAGAGGCGACTGATGTTTTTTAATGTAACAATCCTCAAAATCTGAAAACGCATCTTGGAGAGAAAAAGGGGTCTTGCCTAGGCTGGAGATGCCATTTGCAAATTGTGTTCTTTTGGGGGGCTGGGGCTGAGTTGAGCATGCAGTTGGGTCCCAGAGCGAATTGATGTTGAGTTTGCTTCATTCCTCAGTGACGGGGCTGGCTTATGCAGTGGTGTCTGTGGTAGAGCAGCCCCACTGCCTGCTGTTTGATAGCTTTGTCAGATTTATGGTGTTTATTTGCCACATGCAACTCAGCTGGAAAACCCTACTCTGTTGTTTGTGAAAAAATTAGATTCTTAGATCGGAAAGATCCTGTAAATCACTATATGAATATTGCATTTAAATTGGTAGCTCCGTTTGCTGTTTTTGCTGAGGTTGGTTTTCTCTGATGTCTTGGAGGCAGTGGAAGATAACTTTGTGTAGCTCATTAAAATATCTTAGCTTTTAAGTGATAAAGTTGTTTCAGAAGTATACCACCTGCCAAAACCAGCCATGTGGTGGCTAGTGACTTCAGTGGTGTTTCAACAGTAGGGTACCAATACTCTATTTATGATGTGGCTGACTCTCATTTATATTTAAATAACATTCGTGACCAAAATGAACTTCCCCAACTTGGCAAGCTGAATGTGAAACTGAAAAATGAAAGTATTTTCAAAGTGCAGCCAAGGTATCGGCTTTTTTGGCCATTATTTTAGCAGGTAAGAGGCAACTCACTTCCTGGTAGTGTAGAATGGGGTAACTAATAATTTGTGTGTTAGTTTAAAAAAAAAAAAAAATATTATTAACAAATATGGATGCTCTTCACTTTGAGACAACACTGAAAGATCTGAGTTTATTTAGTTAAAATATAGATATCCTTGTACTAATTTCTTTCACCAATTATTTGCAGTTCAGATTTTCCAAATTCTCATGGGCAGTATCAGTTGAATCTCTCACGGTGGTGACACCATGAAGCGTCACAGTATCACCAAGTATCAAAACACAGTGAAACCTTTTGTCAGTGCCTAGCAGGGCTAGGAGAAATGGGTGTGGATGGGGCTTGCACGTTCTCTGTCTTGCTTCTGCCCCTCCATGATACCCAGCTGATTTGCTGTTAGTTGCTTATTGGGCTCTATTTCACAACATGAGAGGTCGCAGCTTTTCTTTTCTATTCCTGCATTATGGTCTTCCATCACCAGTACACTTCATTTCTCATTCTGAGGTCCATGGGCTTTCTCACCTCTCAACCTGTGTATGCATGTTTGGCAGTCTTGCTTTTCTCTGGTGTTTTTTCAGGAAGGACGAAATGGACTGTGATCTACCTCTGGTGCCTGTTAATGTTGGAGGGGAGAGGCCACATGAATGACATCTTCGGGCTATCTGAATGTCCATCGCAATGCTGCTTTTCCTAGCTAGGAGAACATACCTGTGCCACAAGTTGATTGCTTGAAGTGATGCATTTAAAAATAGCTTTCTGTGACTGTTCCGCAGGATCTTCTTTGTATTTACTGTGAAGTAGAATGTTTTAGTGGGAGGCTTGAAGCCAAATTTTACCAGATCTTACTAGAAGGAAATAAGGGGAGATTCAAACAGATATCAAGCTTTTTAAATAATGCTTATCCACTCTTCTTGGCATCTAAAAAATAGATGTAAAAATCACGTCACCAAGAGAACAAAAAACGAAGTAGATTGTGCGATTTGATTCTGCTTGATCAGTATATTTTGATATACTTCTTTCTCTCTGAACCTACATAATATTGTAATGGATCGTTAATGCCTTTTGTGTTTTCTTTAAACTAGAAAATCAGAATACTTTAGGGGGGAACACCTGGGGAATCATCTAGTCTACTCTGTTGCTCTGTTTGTTTGCGTGGCAAAGACAGTTTATTGGTAGAACCCTTTGAAAATGCTGTAACGTAAATTATTTTAGTACATCTTGTATGTCATCAAAGAATACCTTCCGGAATTTAAAATTTGCACAATTTCTGAACCGAGAATCAAATTCACTCCTTGCTGCAATATTGCAGTGACAAGGTAACTTAAAATAATCGGGCATTAAAAATGCTTAAACGGTGCAGAATTTAAAAGCACATGATTCTGCACAACAGGGTTCTCAAACTGGCAGCCCATGGGCTGTGGCCTGCCTCTGCAGGGCAACAAAATGTTCTGCTGGCAACTGGGTTGCCTGTCCAGCTCTCCCAGCTCAGTTTGTTTTGCAGCACAGCTTTCTCCTCACTGGGGCTTTTTTGTTGCTTCAAACAAGGCTACTCCCTGTTTGGTGTGCATTGTCCACTTGCATTTCTTATGTTGACAGATTTCCTTGTACCTCCAGGACAAGGACAGTTTAATGTCAATAATGATAAAGCGGTATCAAGTCTTTGTCCAAATTGTAACTTAGTCTACTGGTTCCAAATACTTAAAAACTGCTCCTCAGACCCTTTTTTTTTTTTTTTTTTTCATATTTTCCCTCCTATTCAAGGTGAATCTTGTGTGACAGTAAAAATGCTGTCTTGGCCAAGCAATACAGGGCATGACAGGTTCTCAAATAAGTGTTGTATTTTCATTTAGATGAGGTGAAGAATTAGCTTTTTTTGTTTTGTCCAGAATGGCTAATTTCTGTTGCTTAAGAGAAAGCCAGTGCTATTGATTAGTCTGGTCCAGAAGACCCCTTCTCTGTAGGAGAGAGGGGGGAAAAAAAGACTGTGCAAAACTTAGGACAGAACTCCTGCAAGGTTTCCTGCCAGAAGTTGCCAGAGAATAGTAAAGCTTATCCGGTAGGTGTTCTAGGATCTGAGGATCTTTGCTTTTGTTCTAATTGTGATTTCCCCAAGATTTGTACTATGCCTCTGTTTTAGCACTGTGATAGTTCTAGTGATTTTCTAATCAGTGTGCTAAAATTAGAGATTTCAGCTGTTAGTACTAACTGAAATAGCGGTTTATATTGGATTTTTTTTTTTTGGAAGGTGCCAGTCTGTGAGCTGTTTAAAGATACAGTGGCATCACTGACTGGTCATATAATAATGGGTTTTGTATTCCTAATTGTGATACCCTGCAATCTCATGGTGTGGACTTTCTTGCATTATAGTATTCCAGATTTACTTTTTATCAGTTAGAAGACTTACACAGAGATGAATGTAATTTTCTTTTTAGTTAAATGAACCATTAAACAGCATGATTTCCTTATGAAGAAAGTGTTACCTGCTGTAAAACAGTAGATTTACATTGAAAACACCATTCTCCTCCAAGTCTCTACTGAAACTATATTGTGAACAGGCTATCTCTCTGTCATTGCTATTGGACCCAAGTTTTCAGCTTGCATGTCTCTGCACTTAAATCAATTTTTAATGCATGCATCCATTGATTTGGCAGAAATGGACACAGTTGCATTTCATAAGCTGAAGGATACTTTTGACTAATAATTATCCAGTCATCCACTGAGTATCTCAAATATCCAGGTAGAATTTGGGTGGGATATCACTTGTGAGCTTACTGTGCTGAGTTCATAGTGCTGGAATAATCTTAAAAAATCCTGCTTGACTGACTATTGAAGGCATACTGGAATCTTTGTGTGGGGTAAATGAACTGGACTTGACTCCTAAATACTGAAAAGACCAGCAAATCATAGAATCATAGAATCATCTAGGTTGGAAGGGACCTTTAAGATCATCAAGTCCAAGCATCAACCTAACACTGCCCAAACCACCACTAAACCATGTCCCTAAGCACCACGTCTACACGTCCTTTAAATACCTCCAGGGATGGGGACTCAACCACTTCCCTGGGCAGCCTGTTCCAATGCTTGACAACCCTTTCTGTGAAGAAGTTTTTCCTAAGATCCAATCTGAACCTCCCCTGGCACAACTTAGAATCATAGAATGGTTTAGGTTGGAAGAGACCTTGAAGATCGTTGAGTTCCAACCCCCCTGCCATAGGCAGGGACACCTCCCACTAGACCAGGTTGCGCAAAGCCCCATCCAGCCTGGCCTTAAACACCTCCAGGGGTGGAGCTTCCACAAGTTCTCTGGGCAACCTGTTCCAGTGCCTCACCACCCTCACAGTGAAAAATTTCTTCCTAATATCTAATCTAAATCTACCTTCTTCCAATCTGAAGCCGTTCCCTCTCATCCTATCAAATGCTGTTATTCTGTCAGCAGTTGCCATGCTCTTAGAGGCATATAAGAATTCCAGGATTACTCATGCTTTCTATGAGATCTGGAAGAAAATGCTTGTCCCTGCTTTGAACATGTTTAGCTGTTCTCACTAGGCTTAAGTGTCTACACCCTTTCTGTGCCTGTCAAACCATGCAGGCCAATCAGCATTGTGTGTACATGAGCATCTTGTGCCTTTACTTCTTTAATGCCGGTAAATTGTGTCCAGGTTTGTGTTCTGGCTTCATGGCATATTGATCAAATTGCCACTAAATCCACACTAGAGCAAAAGAATGCATGCATCTTTAGTGGTTGATGATTTTTTTGCATTCCTCATTTGAAGCATGGCTCACAAACAGAATAGCATGCCTTTACCTCCTTAGGAAGTAATTTGAGTAATTATTTGATTTCCTTGGTCCCTGGTTAGTTTAAAGCTGTCACGTGTGCTGTAAACAACTTTATAATTAATGTTTCCCCAGCAGTTTGCCTTTTTTACCTGTTTTGTAACAAGAATTTGAGGGTTGCGTTTACTACTATTAGAGGTATACAAATGGTTTTGCGTAGCTGGTTCTTGTGCTTTGCCAGCTGTGGTCATCAAATTAATGCCTGTGTTATGTCTCAGTGTCTTTTTGATGTCTTCTGGAAAACATTGTATTCTACACCAATTATACAAGTTCTACAAACTCTGTAGATATTTATTATGTCATTCCTTCTTTAGAGCAGATCCTTTCATCAATAATGTAGATAGATGGTGTAGAAATAGGTCTAGCAGGGCTCTCATTTATACTGTCCATTTACCTGAAATCACATTTAGTTTTTCTGGTGATTCAACTGTTGTTGTTAGTATACAAGAAATAAGGTGGTATACTAGAATTTCAGGCTTTCAAATAAATTCTTGTCTGCCTTGAGTATCTGAAGAGACAAGATTTCCCTCCAATCTACTGCAAGTTTCTGTTTTGATAACAAGAAAAAAGTCTGATAACATCTTAAAAAATATACTATCCTCCTTCATAAAAATGTTAACTTTAAATTATTTCAGTTGATGCAAATGTATGCTTGGTCTCCAATTTCAGGAGTTTTGATTAGATCATTGACATCTGGCTGGGAGAGCTGTCAAATCCTCAGTGGATTTATTTAGTGTTCTCAAACATTTACAAGGTTACAAAATCCATTTGGCTTGCTGAAATCCTCAATTTGTGTGAATTAACTTGCATTTGCTCAGTTTCTGTATGTTGTTTTCTTAGGCAGATGCTTTGGTGGTCAGCAGTTACTGGTTGTGGGTGAAGAAAAGTATTTAGTATTAAGCTGTTGGTATCTGAGTCTTTACCAGCTGTCTCATCAGTTGCCTGATTTACTGAGGTTCTTCCAAAGGGAGTTAGAAATGTGGGAAAGATGTGGATGCTTGGGTGGATAAATAACTGATTTGTATATTGTTTGCTTGTAGAAGGTGGATCCACTGAGCTTAACACACTTTCATAAATGAATGCACGGGATAGTGGCACAGCTCTTCCCCAAATGTCTATTGTATTTCCACATAACATTCATTATACTAAATATAGGCAATTCATATGCTATTAGAGTTTTTCCTGTTAGTATCATTTCTATAGCAATGGTGCAAACTTCCATATAGATGCATGATGTTAAAAAAAAAAAAAAGAGACAATCATTGAAATGTTGTCATCACAGGTGTTATTAAGATTGTACTCATCTCTCTGAAAGCTGAGTTTTGAAACAGGTGAAGATGATGTGTGTCTTGTTCAAGAAAGATCTTCATTGTCTATTAATGGCTTTACAAAAAATACAGTAAAATGTTCTCTGAACAGTATTTTCTTCTTTCTGAATGAGAAAGTCAGGCATTCAGTGTGGGAGGAGCTTTGCTTTCTTTTCCCTAAATGTAAATCTTTTTTGTCTTACTGTACAAAGAAGGTGCGCAGTTGAAGCAGGTGTATGTACCCAATCTTTAATTCTGTGGATTTGGAGGTGGTTACTCAGCAACAGTTGGTACTTTGTCATCTCTTGCTTGGTAAAAATCTATCCCTAGGATAGTTTGATCATCTTGGTTTTGGTTTGGCTGTTCACAGTTTTGACTCTAGCACTTAATGTTTTAGAGAGAATATTCAGTCTAGATCCTTAGTTTCAGTTTTCATCACTGCTTTTTCTTTGATGTGCTTTTGCCATGTGAGTTGTAGTGATTGTTGCTTGACAGCATTTCTGTAGCCCATTGAAGGTAACAAAGCTCATACTGTCAGTTGTCATCTCAGCTTCAGAACTTGAGTGTGCAGTTGCACACAATTTTCTTTAAATATTTTTCCCAAATATTTTTCCTGTGAAGTACTTTTTCTATTCTGAGAGAAGGCATGTCACCCACTTAGGTCCGTTTGTAGATTGTTATAATGATATTTTTCAAGTTTGTCTTCTGCTGGGATTTTTAGTGTTGCCTGGTTTAAATAAAAAACTTAAAAAAATTTTAAAACTAATAATATAAAAAGGCAGCTTCTAGAGATTTCTCACAGTGAGCGTGTTGTGATATTTTTGCTGATGCGTAGTCCATAATAATTCTTCCCTAGTCATGTGTTGTTTGCATTATCGAGAAACAAAGCAAAACTGTGGGTCTGAGTACCTCTGAAGAGAATATTTGGATCTCGAAGTTTGTGCTAGCAGCATTCAGTGCTCCATTTTTGTATGCTCTTAAGTATGACTTCTCTGTTCAGAATGTTGCCCATGGATATATTCTTGCTTTGTTAGTTCCGTTGATATTGGGCCTGCACATCTAACCCATATGAAAAATATTTTGCAAGCTGAGCATCAGTTAATCAGCATGACATTAATCACTTACTACTCCTTGTTTGCACGCAAAACTGATAGCTGCATGGGCATGTGGTAGGGGTCTTGGAAGAGCTAATTGTGAAAAAGTTATAGTCCTATAGAACTGCCTCATTATTTAAAAGGTTCTGCTTCTCATTTAAATCATTCCTGTTTATTTTCTTTGCCCTGTTTTTATGTCTTATTCAGAGAAATAAATATCAGTCGTTCCTATCTTTCAAAAATGTCTCTAGGTTATGATTTCTTCTGTTTTGTGTGTTTGCAGTCTGGAGGGATCCTCCTCTGGTTCCTGACTGAGCAAGCCTGGATTTTTTTCTTCAGATTTTGAGGAAATGTTGCTCAAACAGGCTGAACTGTTGGTAGGCTTGAATTCTGGAGAGGGAGATGGAGGAGTGCAGAACCTTATTATACTCTATGTACTTTCTGTGCTGAAATAATTTGGTTCCCTTTGGCGTATGGGAGGAAAAACAAACCATACATCATAACGTCAGATGTTCAGTCTGTTCTGACAGCAATTGTAAAATAATAGCCAGATCCAAAGGAATAAAACGTTCTTCTGTGCAATGTCCTTTCTAAAGAACTACAAAATGAAACAGAGGCTTGTAGGTGATCTCTGAAGAAAGAAGCTCTGGGAACCTGATAATTTGTAAGCAGTTTGTGAGCAGAAACTTCTTCAGTTCTTGTGCAGTTAAGTTATTTACTTAGTGAACCTACACTTTGTTTTTAATGCTCAAACTCTGCTGGAGAGACAGAGACCTTTTGTTAGAAGAAAGCAAACCTCTTACAACCCCAGGCTAAACTTAAATAGCATGTACACGTGTTCACGTTTCTGGCATACTCCATTTGTTGCCTGCGATGTTTCTTTTGTTCTGCTTGATTCATGCCTGCACTGTGTGAGGGCCAGGAACTGCTACTGCTTGCAGCTGTGTACCAATGCTACTGCTGAAATTTGTTGTCTTGTACTACATTATCTACCGGTTAACTCTTGGCTGTAAGGCCACTGACTATAGCTGGCTTTTGAATGGTTGAAGTCAGAACAGTAAGGATCTCCTTCCTATTTGTGTGTAATTCATTTTAAAGACCTTTGGTTTTGAGCTGAACTTCTTTGTTATTGTTGCAAGTTGATTATAAACTGAGCTAATAGTTTGATTTTTGTAATAGGATTTGGTAAACAGGTAGCTTGTGCCCTGGAGAAGGATATTCTCCCAGATTTGGGAGGGTTTTTTTCTTCACCTCATCTGAGGAAATGGAAGCTACGAGTTATAACAGTTCTGGAGAGCACTGAGTACTGGAGCACCGTGAAGAAGGTATCTTGATAGCTGGAAACTGAGTAAGATACGATTGAGACAGAACCTTACTATGTATTACCTTAATGTTACCTCCTTCTTACCTCTTTTCTTCTCCCTCCCCTCCCCAGGTGAGAGAATGAGGTGCATAAAAGCAGCAATAAGATGATTTTGTTGTCCAGAATGTGAGCACACATGTGATAATCAAAGTGCTCTGTGGGTATTGTCTGCTTAAAAAGAATAATAATTTCACTTAGTTGATTGTCCAGAGAAAGCCTTTTCTAGGGTGAGAAAAGAGAATCTAAATTAAGGGCTATATTTAAAAGAAGCTTTTTTTGTGTGTTTAAAACTTCATTGTCAAACCTAATGAAACATTTTTTTTGTTCTGTTTGTTGCTATTCTGTGGATTCTAATTTCATCTGTCTTTGAGCTTAAACAGCTGATACTGCTGTGACTGTTGTGCAACAGATGCTTAGGGAAAGAGTGGATGTGTGACATAACTGAGTGGTTCAGTTGTATGAGAAGGAGTGTAGAAGTGCTTTGAGTTTACAGCAGGACTAATCAAACCAATGAAAAAAGGAGTCTGTGTTACTGGGTTAGCTATACTGCTCATGCAGGCGCCATATGATACTAGACTCCTTCCTGAAAGAAATCGTGTCAACTTAAGCAGCTATGTTTTTTTACTTTTAGTACTGTTTTCTGGAAACTGTTCAAGAACCTGATTGCTATATTCTGGTTCTGAGCATAAATTTACATTTTATTCATACTTCTGATTTGTCTTCCTGATATTTAAACATGGCAAGTGTATGCTGGTGCAGATTTCAGTTTGTTAGCATAACCAAGCTGAGGTCTCATGGTTTCCACTTCTGCAATGGAGTCTTCAGAGAACCTGGAAGCCCTTCTGTGCATGTTTCATTCAAAAATCTTTTGGAAGCCAGGTGACCAGAACTGCATAGAGTACAGCATCAATGTCTCTTGTGAAATGTTTTGGAGGTAGTGTTTGTCCATAACTAATGCAAACACCTTGATCTCATGTGGCCACTTCGTGCTTACAGCATTGGTGGCTGTCATTTCCAGCTGATGCACTGAAATTCATGGCAGAAATTTTACAGGGATAAACCCAAAAGATCCTTTAATGGTTGACTTTCATTTTTTCATTCTTCTGTCCATCAGATAGTTTTATTTGTCCTGTATTACGTTGCTTTCCTGTATTTCCAAATGTTTTATTGTTCTAATATTTGTACTCATGTTAGGTATTTTATAACTGTTAGTAATCTCTTCCTACTCTAGTACTATGTTCCTCTATCTTCGTCTTCGTCGTGTCTCTACCTTGTGCATGTCTTCTACTAGTGTCTCATCTCAGTCTTCACTAGTGGCAGCTTATCAAACACTTTGCCAAGATTCATGCTTTTGACTGGGGATTTCATAGTATGAGACACCTTAGGTCTGGGATTTGATTATCTCCAATGATAAATTTCCTGCAGGAGGATGGGGTTATATTAAGTTGCTTCAGCTGTTATTTCATCTGTGTTGTGGAAGTTTCTATTTTTATCAGTTTTGCTATCTTAAATTACCTGTTAATATTATCATGCTTATTGAAAATCAAATTAAAGCATGTGTTTCAGTGGCTTTCATTTTTCTTTTTTAATGCTGTGTACATACTATCTTTATTCTTACAGTGCAGTAACCTAGTTGGGTTTTTTTGTTTTGGTTGGTTGAGTGTAAAACTGAAGAATATAGTTTGGAAGGTACAATTCAGTTTAACTGGACAAAATCTTCTTTAGTAGTCAGATGAACATTCTCTGTTCTGTTGCCTGTTCCTTGCTGACTTTCTGCTTAATTGTGGGGCTTTTGTGTGTGGTGTTTTTTGTTTTGGTATGGAGTGTGTGTTTTGTATTTTTTAAACATGTTTTGTTTCTTAGGTTTTTTGTTTTGTTTGTTTTTTTTTTAACAGTTATCTCTGCTTTTGCCTTTTAGACAATAAACTTTGTTCCCATCTTTAGACATGTTTCTAGCCTTATCTATTTGTACTTTGGACAAAGTCCTATGGACTTTGAGAGGTTCCAATGGGAAGTAACTAATAAAGAACAGTGGCTTCTGGTGTGAGAGAAGGAAGCCCATGCATTTGTCTTTAAATTAGGAGCATTAAAAGCCTGGTAGTCTGCTCAGACTATCCTGTGGGGTTTTTTTTCCCACTGCAGTACCTGTAATGACTCTTCTTATCACAGTGCAGCCTTGTGCTACTTCCTGAATCTTTCCTGTTGCGGAATGGACAACATACAGCCCAGCAAACGAGTGATTTTTCTTTAGTGTTGGGTAGTATATGCCTTTGCTAACACAGTCCTTATGTACACAGGTCTTCTAGGTGTATTGAGGTGCATATGCACCAAACTGCAGGGAAAAACTGTGAGTGTGATCAACCCTTGCTGTGATGGCAGGTGTCCTGAATACTTTTATATGGTGGTGGATGTAGTGCCTGCATGCCAGGGCACTTTGTCTCCCTTACTTAACCTTTCTTGGCACCTGCGTGCCCCTGGGACACCTTGAATGACTTCCGAACAGTTAACTTGCATGTGTGGCAGCTTGCATGCAGCTAGGGTCATGCAGCACTGCTGCACACCAGAATGTCCAGAACTTTCATCTGCCAATTTGATACAGACCAGTGAGAGGTATGCTGAGTGTGTGAGGCAACCATGCTGGGGGTTGGGTCAGCAGAATTTCCTGTACCCTTACTTGCTCAACACCTTACCAAAGTGAACCTCACAATATCTATATAGCGATCTTATTAGAAGTATAAACCATATTCTATTCGTCAAAAAAAACCAAGAATCAAACTAAAAAGTATTTCATAACTGCATGTGTTATAAGGATTAAGGAAAAAGTACATGGAGAGTGCATTAAAGTGGCAGCATCTTAACACTACCATATTTTTAGTACTGTTAGATTTATTTTTGCCATATTGTTGTGAATTTTTAGCAGAGAGATTTTACCTCAAATCACTGAGGGTGGAAGTGCAAAGGAATCCAACATCCAAAACCATAAGCATTTCTGGGTGTTCTTCATGTAAGGCAGGAATTACAGTGTGCAAAATGAATAATTGTAATAGAGGGTCTTTCTTGTAGCCATGTATTGTAAGGAACTATAGACTAATTGGCCCATTTTGTATTTAACAAGTTCTAATGAAAAGGGCAGTGAGGCATCCAAGATACTGAAGTTCCACAAAGTACTTCCAGACAGAAGGATATGACTTGGTGCATATTAGATGAATGTGACGGTTGCTTGAAAAACCTGAATTTCTGTTTCACTGAACCTTCTACATTGTGTTCAGTAGTTAGAAGCAATGTTAATTTAGAAAGTGCCAAGTAGTGCTGGAAAAATGCACTTCTAACTAAGAATCAAAGGGCTCAGATCCAGAATTGGAATTCAGTCAGTGGCTCCCAAGATTTCACGGAAGTGTTTTGAGGTCCTTGTGTGAAATAGTTGAATCTAGCTATCTGCACTATGCTATGCATGAGGGAGTGAAGATTCAGTGAAGCCTGATACACTGCTGTTCTTTGTTTAGAAAGAAATAGCTTTTTCTGTACTGTTTGTCAAAATACCACTGAGAGTTTCCGCAAGATCAGGATCTCACGTTGGTTGAGTCTGGAATTGGTCTTTTGGTTCTTACAGTGCTTTGGTTCCTAAACTCTTTGGTAGGGGCTTTGTATTCATAGTTGATGATTAATCCATGCAAGGCACTTTTGTTTTCTTCGTGGGGATCTGTGATCAAAACAAATGACATTCTGTACTGGCATTATGAATACGAACAAAGAGTATCTTGGTCATCATTACTCTTGAGCCATTCATAAAATTGTACTGTGGCTATGTTTCCTCAAAGCTTTTGTACTGTACTAGACAGAAAGTTTTGAGTATAATTTTAGGATCGTCTTTTAAAATGCTGTTTGTACAGTATATTTTTGGGGGTGTTTGACCCAAGCTGAGACGAGAGTATCCCTGGATTTTTCTGTGGAAGGGATTCAGGCTTAGGTGAGTCAAATACTCTCTGACCAGGTTCTCTCAGATGTTCCACACATGGAGGGTGTAATGTTTAATATTAAATTTACATATCTGAAGATAGTTTCTGATTTAGCAGAGTGATACAAAATATACTGAAGAGTTACATTTAGCTAAATATAGCAATTGCAATACAAAGTTCAAACACGATACTATTGTAATCCCTGTTACTGGTCTCTAGAATATGCTCACCATCACGATGTTGGATGTCCCCAGTCGCCAGGAAGGAATATGTGGGTTGAAGCCAGCTCAAGCCTATTGCTCTCTTTGAAATTCCTTTGTTAGTTGTTTAGTTTTTGTACTCTGTTGGGCTGAGCTGTGTACTCACTCCCACTCATGCTGGTCTCGCTAACTCAGGGAGGCATTTTCTTTTTTTAATGAACTCAGGGAGAAACATTTACGCCACTAGTTGATTCACTCAACTGTAACATAGTCAGATGATCTGCTCAACTGACATAGCTGTTTATCTAAAACAAAGGCCACTGTCTGGTCCTCTTTGTGTTGAGATAAAGTCAGCTTCTTTGCAACAGCTGTGGTCAGTCACACCCTGCATTATTCTGAGCTTCATGGGCATGTTTCCCTTGCTCATCTTCACCCAGCTGTATTCCATTTCGGGGGTTTATAGGTCAGTCACTGTAATGGAATGATCATCAAACACAGCCTTGGGTGAATTTGCAGAAAAACTCAGACCCATTGAAACGCAGACCCTGCTTAGTCTAGACATTTTCATTCTTTGGGTATGATGAATCCTTTTATTGGTATTTTTAGTTTGCTTTTTACTGTACAGTATAGTGTGTCCAGGCTTCAGGTTGGCATAAATGCATGCTTAAGTATTTTATGCATCGTATAAAACACTTCCAATCTCACATTTAATGCATTTTTGAGCACAAAGGCATTTATTAAATAGAAGAGGAGAAACAGACTGGAAGCTTAAATTTCTCAATGTAATTCAGTTTTTGTAATTAGATATACAGGGTACGCAGTGTGTGACTCACTGTTGCAGTGTGGTGACAAGTCATTTCACATATCCAGCCGTGCTGCTCTGAACAGCTCTGCTGTTGATTACTTTCTGATACTGCTGTTTACTGCTTATTTTGGTGTTGAGCTGAAGGGTAGTGTAGCAAGCTAATTATTTAATTATTCCAGTGTTAGGATTTTTTTTTCAGTATTTGTCTTAAATGATACACTGGCCAAAAATGTTGCTGTGAGTTTTCATTGTTATGGGGGGTGGTGATGTTCTCATGTCTAATGCAGCTTTCAGAAGTGCATTTTAAATGTTGCAAGTTCTGGAAGTTTAAAGTTGATAAATGCTAGTTTATAACAGTCAGTACTAATTCTGACCCTTACTGCATCTCCACAAAGTGGGAAAAAGTGTAAATGCATTCAAACATAATATTGTAATGCAGCAACGGTATAAAATTAACATTATGTGGACAGCTTTGTTATGATACAGCCTGACTGGCAGATGTTATATTTTGTAATCTTGATTTCCTTTGCATGCAGGGTTTTTCTAAGTGCTTTTCTACTCATTAAATCGCTTCTTAGTGTGGTGGCCAGTTTCAACCATACTTGACTAAGGGACAGAGTCCTTGCAGTTCTCATCACGGTCATTAGCAGGGTAGAAAAGGAGAACTTGGATCAGTGTGCACTACCACTGTACCCACCAGGTACTGTGCTCTAAGGTGGAAAGTCTATCACGTAGTTGCCAGGCTCACCAATCCCACTTAGCCTGCTCACCATTTAGGTGAATGAGCATGTGCTGTGTTCAGACAGCACGGGAATAAGTGCCTGTCTGTCTGGCACTTAGAATGGGTGGGCAGGTGCAAATAAAGCTCCTAATAGCTTCGGAAACAGGTAGCAAACTGGAGCTGTTATGTTAAGGGACCAAGGGTAAGTCTTGAGATAGTGCATTAGGAAATAGGTGGGGGGAAGTTGCCAGGGTCTGTCTGCATGCCTATGGTGTGTGAGACTAATTGTGAGGAAACTGGGCTTTAGCCCTGTTGCTTATAGGGGAATTAGTTCACTCTTGTTTATCTGAGGCTGCTCTGCCACCTCCATAGCCTTCTATGATATGCATAATTTCTTTTAAATAGCACCGTCCCAATCCTTCTGTAAAAAAACCCCAAACTTCAGTTTTTACTTGTCCTTGGTCAGAAACACTTCTTCCCCAATTCTCCCCTTGTCACCTCCCATTAGTATGGGGAAGGGGAACAACTGAAATATATGTGAGACAAGGATCAAATATATAACCTTTGGTTTAAGATTGGTTTTGTATGATGAAATTGTGCAAAGTGTCAATTTTCCTTATAATTACAGTGGTTAAAAAAAATTACAAATTTTTAAAGGGTGGTTTTTTTCAGAAGATAAAATTTTGATAAGATTTTGAACACGTGGAGGACCTGAAGTTGGTTTTGGAGATGTGATACCTCTGCCCTGTACTGTCACTACATAAATGAAAATTATGACACATCAGTTAGAGTTTTATTTCCTTGCTTTCCAGTTCAGTAAATGAAAAGGCTATAGGAAAGAGGCATTGGGGAGCTGAGCATTTGGAAATATTCCACATGAGGCAATCTGAAGGGTAATTGAGATAGGAACGGACAGGGCAGCAGTAACACTCGCAAGCCAAAGATGAGGTATTTTTTCCCTTCATATGGTCTGTTGGTATAATACCAGCTAAAATCTAAGTGCAGTTAAGTATATTTTAGTGGAGGACACACTGTTTTAATTTTATCATATGGGCTGGGAGTATAATGTTAAACTGAAATGTAGTGTCTTCTGTCCTGTGAATGAGACAGTCCTATCAGTTTTTTAAAAAAAAAACAAAACAAAACAAAAAAAAACACACACACCCCAACAAACAAACAAACAAAAAAAACAAACAAAACAAGAAAGGATAGAGTGTGGATGGCTGTTCTGAACTGCAGTACAGCTCAATGTAGTTCAGATGGGAACCATTAATACCCAAAAATACCTAGAAGCTATAGTGTTTGACTGAAATTTGCAATGTGGTGTTCTTTCAGTTGCCCTTCTTTCTGTATTGCATTCCTACAGTGGCACTTTAAAGTTACTGCTTTTTTTAGGTTGTATTATTGCAGTTTCTTGCCTTCCAGGCTTGTTTATCTGACATACCTGGTTTAGGTGACTTGGAGATAGAGCTTTTTTGATTACTTTATTTTGTTTATTTAATTGCATAGAGGTATTAAGTATGAGATGCTGTAATACTATTTTGGCATGTGGTATTAGTTACCTGTCACTTACCTTCTCCATTTATTTGCAGACCGTGTAATAATTCTGAGTTACACTACAAATCTAAAGTGAGTTTCATAAATAATAGCAACTTCAGAAACAGTCACACTTGTTATAAACATAGACCTATGAAAACTGATTTATAATCATTTTCACAGTAGAGGGCACTAACATCTCATGAAATTTAAGCCTAAACCAACTTTTTACTCTCTCTGTAATGCCTAGGTATTGGGTAGTCTTACTGTTTTTGTAGTGGATGCCAAAGGTTTCAATTTCTTTGCAGCCTTTTCTCTGTAGAAATGAAAAGTAATAGTATTCTTGCAAGGATGCATCAAAAGTTAGTGTGTGGAGTCTTCCTTTGGGTTGGTGGGGTTTTTTTTGTTTTGTTTTTGTTTGGTTGGTTGGGTAATTTGTGGAGGAAAGTGTTAATTCCACTTGTACTCTTAAATTGCTTTTAATGTGGTAATTTTCACTTGAAGCTGGTGAATATGCATGTAAGATAAGAAACTATTGGATAACCTCTTACAAAAGTTATCTAATAGAGTTAACATCTGGAATATACTTTTAAAAGTGAGTAATCTAAGACAGGAATCATATGTGAACTGATGTTGCAGGCCTAACTAAGTTAGGGTTAATGTGTACATTTACATATCGATACCCAGTATATAGAAAATAGTATGGAAAAGAATATGAAAGTTTATACTACCAGTGAGTAATGGATTGTGATGGAACCTTCAGTTGTTTGTGTCAATTTTAAGTAGGTAGTTTTAGAACGTGTTTGAATCTGAAGTTTGGAAGTCAAAGTGGTATAGCTATATTGGAAGTACTTTATTTTTGTTATGGATTTTAGATACCAAATCTTGTTTAAAACGTGAATAAAATGGTTTCTGATTACTTTTTGCTTTTTGTAGGAATGGTTATTCAGTTGCCTTGGAGATGATCCTGCTGTTGTAAATGTAGGGCTGAAGATTAATGGTGTGGGCAGTATGGACCTAATGAACGGACAGTCAAGCAGTGTTAATATTGCGGCTACTGCTTCAGAGGTAAGGATTACAAAAATCAGTTATTGGATACTTAAGACTATAAGTACTCTATTTTTTTTAAAATACACCAAAATGTAAGTTTTGGGGTTTTTTTAACATATCTGATGCAGCAGATTCTTGGTTTATGTGTTCATTTCGTGTGCCCCAGTTTAGATGTGAATTGCTTCAAGTTCTGAACTTTGTATACCAAAATAAAGCATGAGCTAGCATTTACAGCCTTGCCATAGCCAAAACTGCCTTTTTTATGTTCTCTTCCATCACATCTAGACAAAGAAGCTTTTCTTTTCAAGTTTTAACAATAATAGATGCTCTTAGAGTAATAAGCTGGGCTGGCAAGGCCTGTGGGAAATGTTCTCTTCTTGGACAGGTATTTGTGTGTGTGTGTCTGTGTGTGTCAAGGGGCGGTCTGACATGGTAGCACTGGAATAAGGTTGTTCCCTTTGTCTTTTGGACTATATTCAGGCATTGGTATGGGTCCCCTCCTGCCCGCCAAAGTTTCTGCCCTCTAGAAGTGAACAGCTCATGAGTTAAGAGCGTGCGTATCAGCCAAGCAATGGAAATTGGCCTCCTATGCTGATGCCTGTTATTTTGAAGTTAATATATTTTTCCGTTTGTCATCTACTTGTTAAGGAAAAGAAGGGGTGGTGTCAAGTTAGTACCAGAACTTTTTGAGTTCTTTTTGCTACGATCATGTGAGGAGTTGTTGAGAGTTGTGACTGATTCCTAAATTCTTCGCAGTGTTGGAGGGTTTGCAAGACCTGGTTGTTTTGTTTTGTTTTTTGTTTGGCTTTTTTTTCTAAAACTCTTGCAAATCACTCCCTCTTAAAGTTTTTGGAGTTTTTTATTAATGCCTTGTAGTACTGGGATGAAGGGAAGTGAAAGCCTGCCTTCAGTGTATGTTGAGGGATCTTTCCAGATGCATTGTTTGTCTGTCTTTAGGTGACTGAATATATGCTTTTGCTTGTACAGATGTACAATACTAACCTAAGCTTTCTGCTCAGGGAGACAGTTACTTTGTTGCTGGTGCATATTATTTTTATTGCTTTTGTCAGTGTGAAACATGTTTTTACTGTAGTGGCTTTCAGTTTGTCTTTTTTCTTTCTTTCATTATTCATTTGTCTTTTGTAGAAAAGACAAGGTATTCAAGAACATTACAAAGTCAGAAGTGATGAGAGCCACAAAGTCCTAAAAAAGAGTTGCTTCCTTGAATGAATCTTTGGACCTTATCAAAGATGTTTGTTTTGTATATTTACACATGTATTTTGATAGCAGACCTGCATGTGTGCTATGCACCTGCATGTGTGCTATGCACCTGCATGTGTGCTATGCACCTGCATGTGCATATGGAAATGAAAAGTATCACAAACAAGGTGAAAGGAAAATCGGAGCGTTTTATCAAAAGGAATCAAATAATCTCCAGCACAATGCATGAGTATTGTCAAGATTTAAACAAGAAGGCTGGCATCAGTCCCCAAGACTATTGTTTGTTTTTATACAGATTCTTGTACTTTTCTTATTGTATTATGAATCATTGAACATTTGTTGGCAAGCAACTGAAAAAATTTCTTGGAGGAAAGGTCTTTTTCTACTCAAGAAGATAGTCTTGAATGTTTACATGATGTCTGATAAAATTGACTAAAATATATTTTGGCAAAGTTACATGAATCTGCTTTCAGCTAGTGGTATTTTTCTCCTATCTTGACTAATCATGAGGAGGGAGGACTTGTAACTTAAATGTTTCTGTAAGCATGTTGATTACTGAAAATGCCTGTCTGGTTTGGAGTTTTCAGTTGTGTTTTTGAAGTCATCATTTTCAGAGGGATTGTACTGTTAGAAGAACCCAGCTAAAACCAGACATGATTATTAAATGAACGTGTGTGTTCTTTATATGTCCTTACAACAAAAGTGCTTAAAATGGCCAATGGTTCATTTCAGCTGGCTGAATTCTTAAGGAGTTCATATGTTCTTGTTTCTGTGAGTGCAAAAGTCAAAATATATAGTGTAGCCCTAAAATAGTGCTTTGTTAGGTTTTCAGGAGGAGACACTAGCACAGTAGAACTATTTACCAGAATCAGTGACTGCATGCTATCTTCCCTCCTGCCTTGGCATCAGCAGACATAATGCAGGTGTTACTGAAAGTACAGTGTAACAGTACTGAAGTTTGGCTTCCATCAGAAGTGATCTGGTGAAGTGCTCATTCATGTTTGTGTTGTGTATATGACTCATATTCATGGTCTTGAAAGCTTTCAACATTAGCAGTAAAATTACACGGACTGTCAGAAAGTGCCTTCATTATGTAGGCAAAGTCTAATCTTTTCAGCTTTCTAGGAGGCATCCCCCATGATGGTGGTTAGGATAGAGTGCTTACAGATATATCTATCTCCAACATAAGGCAGGTCTGGGTTTGTGCTGAGTGTGTTTTGCCACAGCTGAGCTCGAGCTCCCGTGAGAATAAGCTCTGTGCACCAACACTAGTTTTCTTTCTCTTGAATCTCTCCAAAGAAAGTATTGGCAAAACTGTTGTGGGAGCTCTGTTAGTGCTTACATCAAGGCTATGCTATTGCTGAAGCATGCAGGTACCATACTGTACTTCAGGCAAGCGTACTGTTTGCTGAAGAAGAGGAGTTAAAACTGATAACAGTTATTGATTGTAGTAACTGTGGTCCTTCATGATGGTTTTGTCCATGTGTCTCGTCTTATTTCTTCCTTTTTTAGTCAAGAGTTTCCTTTACGCCAGGTTTCTGAAAATGAGAAGAAACTAAGAAGCAAGCAGCATTGTCATGGCTTAGGCCAAATCGGCCACTGTGGACATGGGGGACCCCAGATGGGACCGACAGATGCTCCCCTCTACCCCTCTTCAAAGAGAGAGGCAGAGGAGGGAAAGAGACTTAAGAGTTTAGAAGAAACTAAACTATTTTAATGCGATATTAATAATAACATACAAGGAAATAATGGAATATATACAAAACCGTATCAAGCTCCCAAGATGACAATCATGACACCGGCTGGCACTGGGGCAGTCCCAGGCTGGATTCAGTGGCGGACGGGAACTGGATTCCGGGTCTGCCTTCAGGATCGGGACCAAAGGCAGATAACTGAAGTGAATAGAGCGAAAGAGCGAGAGAGCGGAAAAAGAGAGAGAGAGAGCAAGAGAGCAAGAGGGATCTGACCCTCAGCTTTTATACTGACCATGATGCAGATGGGATGAAATACCCTGTTGGTCAGTTTTGGGTCACCTGGCCTGTCCGCTCCTCCCCGCAGGTGGGACCCCACTGCGCTTTTCCACTTCCGACCCTCCAACGTGGCAAACAACAAAGTTGGTTGGCCTTGGCTGTTACAGTGATAAGTATAAGCAAGAGCCTCTCCTGCATACCATGCCTGGGCATCGACTATAAACATTGGTTTTATCACTCTGAGGGAGTGAACATTGCCTGCACAATATGCTCTTAATTTCAGTAGTTAGAAGAGGCCCAGCTAAGAACCGAAGTTACTGAACAAAATTGGTCCAGTTTTACCTCAAACCAGGACAAGCATGCATAGCCTTTCCGGTTTTCGGAGGAGAGTGTGGGGCAGCAAAGTGATTGCGTGCTGTATGCATATTTCTGAAATAAGTATGCCTGGGGTTCAGATGTGAAGCATACATCTGGATGCAACATCTCAATCTCCATGTGAAAAAAAACTTGTAATTACTGAACAGAATCTAGGTTTGCATCTATATACTAAAGGAAGTACTCATAACATAGATGTATTGTTGTCATATGAAACATATGAAAACAATATATGAAACTAATATGAAGTGTTAATTTCATACAAAGTGTTAATTTTTTGAACTATGTTTGTATTTTGCAGAAAATCTAAATCTTTATGTTGTAAATAAAGATTCACAGAATAACCATTGTAGGATCTGGTATTTTTTGCAAAGGTGCATTTAAAAAAAACAAACAAGCTAGAATTGTTTATACTAAGTGTCTTCAACAGGAACACATATGTAGCTCACAGTGTAATTCTTGTAAGTTGTAATGATTTTAAGAGAAACAGGAGGAGATTAATACTGGTCATTGATGTTAACTATTCCTTTGGGGCAAACTGTGTCTTTTTCCTCACCATAGTGGTATTTGTTCTGTTTGAAAATCAGTTTGACTGAATTGTTATTCTTTTTATTATTAACTTTCCTGTCAACAAAATTGGAATTTAATTATGCATTGGAATGTAACTATTGTATTTTGAGGAACACCTTTGAAATCTATTGAAGTCAGTTTGAGAGTCTGATTTTAGAAGTTTTTGTCAGGAGAAAGTATGTTCTGTGAATGACTTTTAATTGATAATTTGTCCAATAGAAAAATTCTGTGAACAGTGATATTTGAACAGAAATCTTACTTTCGGGAGTGTAAAAACAAAAAAGAGGAAAGAACCAAAATATCATTGGTGTTTTTGTTTGTTTCTGCAGAAGAGTAGCAGCTCTGAATCCCTGAGTGACAAAGGTTCAGCTGAACTGAAGAAGAGCTTTGATGCAGTGGTATTTGATGTTCTAAAGGTTACTCCAGAAGAATATGCTGTAAGCAATTCAAGTAACTTTTGTTACTTTGTGTGTGAATCTTGGCAACTTTTCCTCTGCTTCTCCTATTCTGTGTGTTTTCTGCCTAACTTCCATTGTCCATGGGTTTCAAAAATGAATCCTGCACTATAGTTCTTAATTGTCTATATGCTGTTTTATTACAAGTGATCTTTTTGGGCTATGCTGTCTAGGCATTTTTCACACTCTTAAATATAACATAGACCAAAGATTCTTAAATCTGTATCATGCAGCTTAATTCTGACATGCATATTTTAGTTGTGAGAATATACTTGATCTGTACTTGTTTTTCTGAAGGTGTTTTAACTGTTAATTCTTACATCGAGGGAGTGTTTTCTTCTGTCAGGTGCAATGGTATAGAATAATGAGTTGGATATCATGCAGAACCAAGAAGAAATGAGTAAAAATATTTAACCAAAACATTGGTAGGGTGTTTTGTGTGTTGTGTTTGTTGGGTTTTTTTTAACCTACTTGTAGAGATTAAGATGACAGATGTTCCCTCTGAGTGATTGAGGTATGTTACTAGAAAGATTGCAAACAAGCTGTTGCTCATGCTGCATTGATAATTCCAGTGATGATGTTCATGAAGAGTTGTCCTGGGGAGATTATTGAAACATGGTAGTATGCATCACAAAATATTCCCATTAAGTTTGTTCTAATTTTTAATCGTTAATAACCATTTCAGTTAATTATTAATGGCTAAATTGATATTAATGAGCACACTGAGAAAATGAGCACACAATGAGAAAATTTAAAGTATCTGTTTTATGAAGTGGTACTTACACATGCAATTCTTCTTTGGTAGTTAATGGGATTTATTCCTGACTGAGGTTCAAGTCATGTAGTTCAGGCTTCCTCTTGTTCCACTGTCAGGAACACCTGGCCAATGAATCACCTGCTTTTCATGGGATGATGTTTTTGGGGCTGGCTATTCTTTCAGTTTTATCTTACGATTTCTCTATATAAAGGAAATCTAAGTACTTAGGGAATTTGGGGCTAGGGGTGCGAATTCAAGTGGAATTATGCATTCAGGCCAGAATAGCTACAGGTTCCTTAGAATGGCTCAGCTATTTAGCCAGTGGTGGATGCTGTTGAGCATCAGAGTCTATGTGGAGTTGATGTCACTTACTTGGACAGCAAAATATGCAAAGGTGCTTTGCCTTGTATCTCATTTTATAATCTTTTGCTCTACTAAATCTTCTCTCCTGTGCAGAAATCTTTTACTTTTATGGGTGTTCTAAATGTTACCTACTTAGTAAATCTTGGTTGAATAAAAATCTTTATTAAAATCCCACGTTTTTACTGTTTTCATATTATAACTCAAACTTGGGTGGAGAGGAACCTTATGAAGTTCAACAAGAGCAAGTGTAGGGTCCTGCACCTGGGGAGGAATAACCCCATGCACCAGTACAGGTTAGGGACTGACCTGCTCGCGAGCAGCTCTGTCGAAGGGGACCTGGGAGTCCTGGTGGACAAAAGCGTGACCATGAGCCAGCAATGTGCCCTGGCAGCCAAGAAGACCAGTGGCATCCTGGGGTGCATCAGGAAGAGTGTGGCCAGCAGGTCAAGGGAGGTCATGCTTCCCCTCTACTCTGCCCTGGTGAGACCGCATCTGGAGTATTGTGTCCAGTTCTGGGCTCCCCAGTTCAAGAAGGACAAGGAACTGCTGGAGAGGGTCCAGCAAAGGGCTACTAAAATGATTAGGGGATTGGAGCATCTTCCTTACGAGGAAAGGCTTAGGCACTTGGGTCTTTTTAGTCTGGAAAAAGATGACTGAGGGGGGATCCGATCAATACTTACAAATACTTAAAGGGAGAGTACCAGGTAGATGAGAAAAGTCTCTTTTCAGTTGTGCCCAATGATAGAACAAGAGGTAATGGGCACAAACTTGAACATAGGACGTTCCATCTTAACGTGAGGAGGAACTTCTTTACTTTGCAGGTGGCAGAGCACTGGAACAGGCTGCCCAGAGAGGTTGTGGAGTCTCCCACACTGGAGACATTCAAAACCCGCCTGGAGGCCGTCCTGTGCAACCTGCTGTAGGTGACCCTGCTCTGGCAGGGGGGTTGGACTAGATGATCTCCAGAGGTCCCTTCCAACCCTGACTATTCTGTGATTCTGTGGGTAGAGTTCTACTCACAAACAGGAATCTTTTCATTAAGCATTTCACATTATAATTACAAACCTGTGGTTGTATTTTTGGTTTATAGTACCTCATTTAATTTTGCTCCCCTTGTTTAATTTTGTTCCCCAAAAGAAAACACCTTTACTCTTAGCCTTCTCCCTTTTAAAGTATCTAGTTCTTCATATTAGGTTTCATTTACTGTAAATGGATCTGAAATGTCTTATAGATAGCATTCTGAACAACTGAGCAAAATTGCCAGTAGTCAGTGTTCAGCCGTTTGGCAAGGTTATAATTAATTTCATTTCTTTTTCAGTGTTTCTGTACACAGCTGTACTTCTTTCTTAATGTTTGTTTCCTTAGGCAAGTTTATCTCTTTTCCAGTAGGGCTTGCTTGCTTTGCATGTTGTCTTTTTCTCATCATTGCTGAAGGTTGTAGAAATAAGGAAATTTGCCAAAAACTTAAGTACCTTGGAGGACAAGTACCTTTGACCCTTATGCTTGTCTTAATTTTATTGGCCATTTCCTTATTCTTCCTGGTTTTAGTCCTACCGTAAGAGGGAAGTATAAAGTCTTCATCTGGATTTCAGTGTTAATGTGAAGACTGCCTGAGTGATGCAGTATGGCCAAGCTTTTGATACCAGCACTGATAACCTTACTAACATAGTTTTGCATTTTTTTCATTATAGTAGTGGGTATGTACCTCTCAAATTGGACATGGATACACTACCAATAGCTTTTTCAAAGTATAAGAAAACTTCTGGTTTAGTGATAGCTCTTGTAAAATGGATGCAATGCAGGCTACTGACATCTGTGACTTAGCAAAGGCTGGATTTTTTACCAACTGCAGAATGACTACTGTTTTAAAAAAAAAAAATTTCTTTTTTTAAAGTGGTGAACTGAGGAAATAATTTGTGGGCTAAGTACCCACATTTTACATTTTGATCAAAATGGGTCACTGTACAGATGGTACAATTACAATTATGCTGGAGAAAAAAGAGCAAAAATCTGAAAGATAATTAAGTTTGAGAGATACTGGAAATAAGATTAATCGTAGTGGTTTCAGTACCAATATGAGAGACACAGATGTCTCTTCAGTTCCCACTGTGTTAGAGACATCATTGTTATTTCAAAACTCGATCTGTTTAGTCAGTTACTGGGTAAGAGACAAGTTGGACTAAGAAAACTATTGCTTGTAATCCTGTATTTTCAGGAAGCTGCTTACCAAGCCAAAGAGAAGCCCAAGTGTAAATATTTTTGGTTATTTTATTTCCATATTCTTCTCTTTGGCAGTCATCTAATACTATCCTGAACCCACAGTCAGTGTGCTGTTTCATGTAATGGTCCTTCGTTAAGTCTTGCACTAACTTTCTAGCAAAAATAAGCCAGCCCTTCAAGGGGTCCAGTTTGAATAGTAACAGAAATTATTATTGTAATATATGTGTAATAGTCCAGTTATACTGTTGTTACCAACCAAGTGTTTTAAGTTCTTTGTAAGGTTGAAGGCCACTTTAGAAGGGGCCAAGTTATGGTTGAAACAGGTGAGATCTTCAGGCATAGCTGCTGCTGTTGCAAATTTATAGTTTGCTTTATCACCTTACAAAAACAAAGTTTCCAAGGGATATATTGAATGTCTGCATGTTTCATAATTTTTTTGTGGGAAAAAAATCCCATTCAATGAGTATGAAGTAGGACACGTTTGTTTTCTGCTAAGGATTCTGCAGACAGATTTCCAGCTGTAACTAATGAGGAGACTGTCTCTGTTTTGAATACCTGCTTTTAGGCTGATCACTGCTCACTTCTTTATTAAACAGCTAAAAGCCACAAAACAAGTTGGTGCCAGGATTACCCACTGGTGTCTGGCCCTGCTGATGGAGCCGTTGTGTGTGTACAGGGTAGACACAGTTGCAGTGAATGCTGTCCATTTTTGTTGAAGGGAGAAGTGTGGTTTTGAGTGTACAGGGCACAATTTGTGGGGGAGGGATATG
Organism: Ibidorhyncha struthersii; assembly: GCA_013398815.1. Lineage (NCBI taxonomy): Eukaryota > Metazoa > Chordata > Aves > Charadriiformes > Charadriidae > Ibidorhyncha > Ibidorhyncha struthersii. The sequence continues at coordinate 1,659,348 of VZSZ01007841.1, forward strand.
TTAATGGTGCAGTGGCAGTAGAAAAGGGTGGCTGGTGAGACTGAAAGAAAAAAGAAAATACTTTGGGGACACGAGCTCCAAATTAAGATGCTGGCGAACCTCAAGTTGAAGAAATATTTATTTTTTGCCTTACAGTAAATTCTTATTCCTTAGACTGCTACTGTTTAATTATTTGACTGTTTATTACTTTTTGACTCACTTTTCCATTTTATGCTTCAACTTAGCCATGGTGGTGTAAATATTTGAGGTAGAATTAAGGGAAGCGCAGCTGTATAAATGCATTGCTTTTTTTTTCCCCACCTAGTTATCTAAGAAGGATTCTTTATTCTTTGCCCTAGTCTCTGAAAGTGCTACGAAGTAGGTTTGCATTAAGATGGATGTGTATTTTTTTTTTCATTCTGATTACAGTTAGACTTTGTCAAATTGATGTTGGAAAAAAGAATATTGCTTAATTTGGAAACTATATGCATATACAGTTTATTTTAAAAAAGTTTAGGTGAAACAAGGGATTTTTCTTAGAGGAGTTCTTATGACAGTTAAATATCAAGTTCTCTATATCTAAAAAAAGAGTGTCAGTGTGTTTTGTAAAGGAAGCAGGTCTCAAGTTCTGGAACTGCATCGCTTGTTTAATAGAAGTGCAGGAATAGGTCTTGAGCTGTGTGGGGTTCAACAAACACACTTTTTGTCACTTTGAACAGAACAAAAATAACTTAAACTGGCCTGAGGCTCTCCCCAGGAGAACTTTCTCTTTTGTGCGGGACTCTGGCAGATTCACAGCCTCCTCTGCAAGTTCCTGCACAGCTACTGGTGTGAGTTGTGCTACGCAGTTCCTGGCAGTAATGTTGGTTTTGGCCTCTCCTGAGGCTGGTTGTCAGTGGATTAGGGAGTTTGAGGCAAGTCTGTCTGCTGCATCTGAGAGCAGTTCGAATAAAGTGAAGTACTGGGCCCTAGGAGCTTTTGATGAAAACGGACTTCTGGTTGTATGTGTTCCGGTTAGCTTTATCTTAGAGAAGTATGCTCCCAATGAGAGCAAGAAGAAGCAACTTTATTATAGTGTGTGGAGGAACTATTAATGATAAAAGTTTTGGAGCAGACTTTGTGAGAAAACAAGTAGAGTTTCAACACAGGAACTTTAATCCCCCAGTGTTCATTTTGGACTGCAGAATTATTCTCCTACTGATGCAGTGCTTAACAGAGGCTTAGCTATTTTTTCAGTGAGGAAAATTATTCTGGCAGCCTGGAGAGACAGTGCTAAGCCAAGTTGGAAGGCTTAAATATAATTCCTTCTAAAAATTCAGATTAAGGAACAATTTATGAAGTGCTTCTTGAACCAACATGGCTTCAAGGAAAATCAGATTATGGCAATATTCTTCAATAACCAAAATGTAGGCATTTTATTTTTTTCATCTCAGACAGAAACTTAGTTTTTCTTTTCACAGTGAGAGTCTCTGTCCAGGAGCTCTATGGGAAGTGCACTGTCCTCAAGGTAGGTACATGGCAGGAAAACTTGTAGTACAGCAAGTAGCCTGACAGAAGGAGTTCATGCTTGAGAAGGTCTAGGGACTAGAAATGTGGTATTACAGTCCAGATCAAATGGGAACTTTCATACAGGGGCGTCGATAGGAGCTCAATGCGCTGGTGTTAACTGCAACTAGAAGCTCTTAAATTACAGGGTTTTAGGGGAGGAGGGTAATCCATATGTGTTCACAGAGAAGAGAGAAGGAATTGGGGAATATTTTAAAGTGTCACTTCATTGAGTTTCTCCATATTCCTCAAATAAGCACAATGAGATGTGGTTCTCAATCACCTGGTTGTAAAATTTCCAGCCTGACAGCCTTGCCCGAGAGAGGGGTAATTCTGTTTATCTAAATATGAAGCTGTGTGTTAAGTTTAGTATTTTGAAGTACTTGTTAACAAATCCAACATCTCAACACACAGGAGACCAAAAATACTTTATTGGGGACTGTCCATAGGCAAGGTCTTTCAACCACGTGCAAAAGCTCCCATGGCTGTGCAGGGGGGTAAAAAGTTATCTTCCAACTACCATTCCAGTTTCTTAATTGCAAGATGATCATTAACTGCTTTTAAAAGATGGTTTTCTCCTGTAGGGCTCATCAAGTGATTGAGGATTAGGAAATATATTAATCATCATTAAAAACATACCTCTTCTAATCATATTGAGGAATTGTTATCTAGAATCTAGGGTAAATAGAAACACAAAACTTCCATTCAGCTCTTTCATTGCTTGAGCAATGAAGAAGTTCTTTAATATATGTAAATGAACTCAATAGCCTTCTGGAAAGTTAGAAAATACCGAGTTTCCCTATCTTTGTAATTTAAATGATGAGTAAGAATAAGTTCAAGGTTTTCTATTGCACATGTGATTTTATTTATTTTTTAAAAATATATGCAGCTGACAACTCAAAAAAACAGAGGTTATCGTTGGCTTGCTTCATGTAATAAATTGATGTGAACGCTTACAATTTTTGGTTTGAATATTAAAACATTAAACCACATTTAGGAGGAGGAGCTATCCAGGAATTTGTATTGGTTGGATTAAGGAGCTGTAATGAGAAAAGTTAGTGCATTGTATCTCTTCACTGCAGAAACCAAATTAGTGGCTTGTTTATTGGGGTTTAAATGGCCCATGATTTGGTCATGGTAGAAGTTAGGTTTTTTGTAAGAGTTGATCAATGGCGTCTAACATCAATATCATAAATTATTTTCGAAGTTTTGTCATTTCAAGTCCTATTAATTAGAATGCCAGCATTTCAGTTTGCTTTATTTTTTACTTAGCAGGGAGGAAGCACCCTTAAAATGGTAAAAATTCAGCTAAGTGTTTGACTTATTCATAAGTTGATGTTTAAGAAAATTTTTGTCAAAAGTATTCTTAAAGTCTTATGTGAGGTGCACTGTTGTATCTGCAAACCCAAATGGCTTCTTATGCATCAGCTTAGGTGTTCATCTATCAGTCACTTGCCTGTTTGGAACTGTGAACAATTTAAGTGCTTGGAACTCTTAATGGAAATTGCAAGCTCTCTAAGAAAGGAACCTCAGTAAGGGATGTTTCTTGAACAAGTGGTAATGTGATACAGTGTTACTGAAGATCAATACTACTTTTAGTGAAAGCAGAAAGATTTGTAAATCAAACAAGCAAAGAAGCCAACCCAGCTGATTATCAATGTGATACTAGAAGAAATAAGTTTCTCTGTTAAAACCTACTGGTTCGGATTTTTTCTGTTCTTAGAGTTGCTTTTTTTATATTGTAATGTTCTTAATAGCAATTTAAAATCTCTTTAGTAATGAACATTAATCTTGAGCTTTGGCATGTGTGGGTTTTTTTTTCCCCCTGTGTTAATATACCATTCCCTATTTAAAATGTATGCATTTGTTTTGATATGTGAGTTCTGGTGTGAAGTTATAATAACTGTCTTTGTTTCATAAATAGTGGGTATTGATCCTATCTTGAAGTAATAATTGGTTTAGGAGTCACTACTGAATCAAGTTATATTATAATTTAGCTAAGGCAGTTCAGGTTGATTAAGGTGACAAATTCTGGAGGGCTGGGAAGAAAGACAATGTTTATTTTTAAGATTTGTCTCTTCTGTGTGAACAAGAAATCAGTTTCCTGGCTCATTTTTACTGTACTGTTGTTTGAATCTTGTTTTAATGAGGAGGATTTGCAGTGAAATGTTAATAACTATTGAAATGCCTGGGTGTCTTGTAAGGATGTTTTAATATACCCTATATTCAAATTTTATTGAAGTGCCCATTCTTTTTGTTTTCACCTTCCCCACTCCAACCAATTTTTTAATTAATTTCTTTTATTGGGAAGCATAGCAATACGTTCATTCAGCCACCTATTTACCTTAAATAATACATTTCTGGGAAAGCTTGATATACTTTAGCAGACAAGTGGGAGACTAGGGATTGAGTTCTATGGCTGGTGTTTCAGGACTGGGTTCTTCACCTTGGAAATCAAAAGGAAGAGTTAACTCTTGCTGTAATGTGTGGCTGCTCTATGGTCAGGATTGCATCAGGTGAGAGAAATCAATCCATGCTTTTCCTTCTGTCCCTGTGTCTTTTGAGTGTTCTCTGAAGGTAAGACAGTGTAATTCTTTGGTGCTTGTGCCAGCACAGCCATGGGTGTGTGGTTAAATGATTTGCAGAACTGGCACAGATTTCTTCCTTCCTAGTGAGCAGGAAGTTAAAAATAACACACACCCCCAAATGTCAGGCAAGTTTGTCCTACGCAGTGGTACAGACTTTTTGTATTTAGATAAGTGCTGCACTCATAGGGGAGCCCTTTTCTTAGGCACTCTCAATTTATCTTACATTTTAAAGTAAGATTTAGAAATAAACAAACAAACTTGTGCCTCAACTCCTTTTAGGATAAGTGTTCTCTGAACACATCTTGATGATTAGCTTCGAGTCCATTTTAACTCTAGAAATTAGTTAGCCAGGTTTTCCCTGCCCCCTTCTTAAATATACTTTTGGAGAAAAATCTTGTTCCCCTGACTTGTTGGATGTCTTTCCTGCCCCAGTAAAGACATGCTTTGCCTATTTGTTTCCACAAAAGAGCCTTATACGTAGGTAAACTAGAGGGCATACTATTACATTGTCAAGATGAAGCTGTGTATGCTGTATCTGGGTAAGCAAAACATCACCCAGAATGACATCTATGACATGTTTAGAAGTTTTTAATGCTCTTCTGTGTGCAATGTAAAGATCCAGCTGTACCCTTCACCTATGGCAGAGCATTGTCAAGCATGTTGTGGCTTTTGGCAAGGAACTACTCCTGTCACTGTCCAAGGGTCCTTGTTGTTTCCCAGGTAACCTGCTCAGGTTAGGGAAAGGTGGGAAATAGCACAAAAAATTACCAGTGTTGTCTATGTACATGTTCAAAATCCTTCCAAGGCAAAGTTTTATTAACCACTGTTGGAATAGTTTATGTTGTCTGGGTGCACTTTCACAAATTTGTCCACTTCCATTGCCAGGAATGAGTTGTTGCTGTCAGTACTTTTTGTGGCAAGATTAAACTACCTGTCTTGAACAAAGGCTTTGTGTGAAGATTTCTGCATTTCTGACCTTGATGTCTTAATAAAAAAATAAAAGAAAGGTGGGGGGGAGGGGCAAAAAAAAAGCTGAGAGTGTCTCTAATTTTAGGAAAAGAAACCATTTTGATTCCCTCAAGAGTAAGTCATTTTTTCATAGGGCTCATAATAAAAGAATAGAATGGTTTCAGTTAGCAAGGTTGCTTTCAGTTTGAAAGGTGTCTTTTGTTTTTGGCAAAAGTTTATTATATGTATTTTACTGTAGTTGCTATGGGTGCGAGGGAATAGAGAAGTTATTTTGAAGGCAAAAAGTATTTTGGCATACTATATTCCTGACTTTCTGTTATTACTAATTGCTGCTGCTTAAAACAAATTTGGGGGAGGTATGTCTGTCTGATGTCCTTGACTTCATTTAAACTTTTAAGGCACAGTATAATTTGTGCTGTCGAGACAGATGCCGCAGCTGATCAGTTGATTGTTAAATCACATTTAAAAATGGTAGTTTGGAGATTAATTTTTAAGTCGGCATTTAATAGCTTATGGGTATTAATGAATGGCGGGTACAAATCATAGGCCTCATGTCACGTGTGAGTGTTTTATGTTACAGGACCAAGAATGTCATCTTTATGTAAAAGTTTGTGCAGGATTTACTGTTACAAAGGTGTTCAGACATGTACATTACTGAGTGTAAATTTTCTTATTTGAAGTTGAGTATGTGGATTCATTAAATTGGTCTGATTTAATGTCACTTTAGCCCAAGACTAGAAAAATCTAATATAGCTTTAAAACATCACGGTTTTAAAGCCAACTAAACCAGAGCCCAGGCAAGAAAGTTTGTAAAATGGAAACTCATAAAGGGTTTGTTACTTTCCTGATGTTGTACTGCAGAATACCAGATGATTGTGTCCAGTGGTGTGTCAGTTACAGAAACTGGGACTGATTTATATAATTTTTTTATGGTCATGTTTGATTGCTAGAATTCATACCTAAAACTAGATTTAGAGGTCAAGGAGATTTGCTACAAAATGTAGATTTGGTTGTCTGGCAAAACACATCACTTCTTGTCTCGTTAGAGCAGGTATTGTCATTAGAGCAGGTGCATCTGTTTGCACCTTCTTTCTTTCAACTAGAGCATCCTAGTTAGAATTTTTCTGCAAGGTTGACTGGATCTGAGACCAACAATGGCATTCAGTGGAAATTGCAGTTTGTGAGAGTCACAAAGCTGATGGTGTGTACTGCAGAGCGTATAAATGGGGGGAACTGCTGTTTTCAAGGAAGTGAGAATAAAGCTATGCAGCTCACATCTGAGGAAACTGAATAAGGTCTCTGAATGCATTGTTAAAAGGGTATTTGCATTATCTAACTCAGATGGCAGTGGTATTTCTGGGTTACCTATATACTCTTTGAAAGAGATGGTCTCTTTCTTTTGGATACATAGGCAGAAAGCAATCCTCAATTGTATGCTTAAAATAAGGCTCTGTGAATATGTTTCAAAATGCAAAACCTGGTTGTTGACTCTGTGTGTTCCCCTTTACCCCTTTGAAAGCTAAACAGACATCCCAGAAGGGAAATCTACTTACTGGTTCTGACTTGCTGGAAGTGAGATGGCTGTATTTAATTTTAACTATTGCAGCACAACTGAACAGTTACTTAGCTTAGTTATTCAAATATAGTCCAACTATTGATTGAAGAATTTTAGGGACTTTTCAATAGAATTGGGTAACACCTAGTCTGAGATTCAGTTTGAAGAGAAACTGCCCTTGAGCAACTAAGGTTAGTTCACTGTATTCTTGGATAGCTTCTTACATAGTGTTTCTGAGTTCAAGCTCAGACTTGCATACATAACTGCAGGATTATGCTTCTGAGAATAATTTCTCATAATGTCTTTATTTTATTAAATGTAAAGTTTGGAGCACTTTATTCTCTGGTTTTGCAGGATGGCTCTGTGGTAGGAGCTGAAACATCTGAAACTAGCTACAAAATGAAACTCAAATAATAAAAGAAAACAGAACAAGTACCGTTCTCATGCCGCACAGCAACTTAATAGAATGCAAGGTTAATATTGAGCTGAACTTTTTTTTTTTATTGCAGGGTCAGATAACGCTAATGGATGTCCCTGTATTTAAAGCAATTCAGCCTGAAGTAAGTAGTTCATTGGTTTTGGTTTCAAATTTAAATGAAAAAAGTTTTGCCAATGTATAAATTCTGGAACTGCAAAGTGTAAGTATGTCAATAAATCTTATTTTTTGTCCCAGTTCATATAGCTCTGAAGCAGGTTTTATAACACACAAATATCTGGAACTAATAGTTTGTTTGAGGAATGAAGTATTGGTATTTAAATATGTTCAGCTAGTGCTAGAGATGAATTATCTAGGTTTTAATATTTCTGAATGATAAATATCATGATTAGACTATTCTGATCACAATGTTTTAGGTTTCGGCTCCTGATACCTCATGCAATACCTCATCCTGTTCTGTGTTTCCCTAACTGGTTCATGTCTCTCTTTTTTTTTTTTTTTTTTTTTTTTTTTTTTAAAGAAAAATGGCTATAATGGTATAATGGCACCTTGTATTCAAGATACAAGGGCGTGATCTGTGGCTATATTGATGATTTGTGTTGTCTGTTTTGTTTTTGTATAATGCCATATTCCTTTCTGATTGCAGCCTGACTGGAACTGATGTTTTCAGAATTGTCACGGTGACTATAATAAATTATGAATTGGTTTATCCTTATTTCTGTATAATTAGCATTTCCCTATGGGCATTGTTTTGCACTTTTGAAGGCTTATTTTTCAGTTTATCATCCACTTTATCAGTAGAGTGGAAATCTTTTTCAGCTCATCGGTCACTTTTAGACTATCATGAGCTATTTTATTGGTAGCAGGCTTTTGTCATGTCACTCTTGTGACATGCTGAAGAATATTTTGCTTCAAGTGGAGAAATCTGCTGAATCTCTTGGTTATGACTATTGATTTCATCATTTGTGTACCCACACATTTTTTGAAGGCTTTCTTTTTGATCTGTACTTGAAAACACTGTCATGATTTAACTTTAATGATATCAGCAAGCTATTTCCCAACCCATGTGGTTTTGTGTGGGTTTTTTGTTGGGTTTTTGGTTGGTTTGGTTGGTTTGTTTTTCGGCTTTTTTTTTTAAATCCTTCAAAGAGCCTCCCATTTGATCTCTCCAGCTTTTTTGTTTTCTGGGTACCCTTAGAGTCTTTTTGATTGGCAGAATATGCTTTTCCTGATCGTCTAATAGATTATTTCTTTTTTTTTTTTAAAAAAAGCTTTTTCCCAAAACTGTAAAGCATTGTACCCTTTTATCTGATTCTTTTAAATAGTTTCCTCATGTGTGTTTGTGTACATTTTCTAATGTTAAGTGTTATTCCTACATGGTGTTCACGCTGAAGTTGAATAAGGTCCATGTGCTTTTACACAGCACCTCATCTCTAGTTACACTGAGCTTCAAAGAACTGGGTATCAAAAAATTGAACCACCAGTTTAACTAGTTAGGACTTTTCCTAATGATCTGCTGATAAAGAAATTTATACTGTTTGAGATTGATAGTGGTTTATTCTTTGCAATCTGCTTCCAGCACCGCACAGGATGAGCAGCTAATTGTGTAACAACCATAAGGAAGCAAGCAAGTTACATCTAGTGACAGTGATCCAATACTCCATACCTCATAATTTGTTGTTCTTTTAATGCTGCCTCCTGTATCTCAGATTACATTGTGTGAGCAGACCTACAGAAAGTCTCTGGGAGCTGAGAAGAAATATCAAGAAAGCACATGTAATTTTGCTGGTTTTCCTAACTTATTGTAAACTATAAAGGGAAAAGGCAGAATAAAATAATGGAATTTATCTAAAACAAAAACGGTGGGAGAGTAGGTGAATATATCTAGAAAGTAATCCCTTTTAAGAAGTTTGGATGTAAAGCATAAGAAAAATTCACATGATGCCTTCACTGGAAAATATCCATGTGGGGAAGGGTAGCTGATTTAACACTTCTCGAGTGTTTGCACTTGTAAGTGTAAGCAGTTGAAGGCACTGACAGTGTGCAAGTATTATCTGTCCATCAGTGCTCCTTCACAGGTAGGGAGAGGTCTGTTATTTTGAATCTGATGTGCCTCTAAATTGTGTTAACCCCCTGTGGAAAAGGGGCATGCAGATTAACTCTCAGGTCAGAAGAAGCTGGACACAATTAAAATGCTTTCCTCCTGTTTTGCAGAAGGGGAAAACAAACATTGAACACTTAGATTGCCTAAAGGTCTATTGGCAGCAGATTAATGAAGTGTTGTAGATCTCTGAGTTTTTTTTGGAGTATGTACCAGACTGAGTGCCATATCCATATCTTGATTCAGGTTGTGAATCTTTACATATATCTTGATGTGTGCGCTCAAACATTGTTGAATTTGTAATAAGAAAACAAAACAATTTTGAGCTGATTTCACCTGTGTAAAAGGGCTTCTAAACTGAGTCTTGAATGAGTGACTGAAAGGTGTTGATAGAATTTTGGTGTTTTTATATCAGTGCTACTAGATATTCTATTTAGAATGACATTTCACAGCTCTCATCCTCGTGCGTTGTGGGAGATGAACAAAATCTTTCCCAGCGTGCCAAGATTTAAAAACTGGGTGTTTATTATAGATTGTTGTAACTTACCAACAAATATTTGTTATACAGGTTGTGGATTTCAGTTTGCTTTCCAAACTCTATTGAAGAAAATATGAATGAATATTTTTAGCATTTAATGTGTTTTCATTTGTTTTTGCAAATAAGGGTCTGAATGATTTATTCCAAGGCGCTTAATTTTTAAAAGAACTGGAGATGATTTTTTTACCATCTTTAGGAGGTGTGAGCAGTGTTGTTTAAATATCATAGTTTTACTTGACTATCTAAATTATTGTGTTGTATCATCTTCATTGTGCTAAAAAATCTTTTCTTAAAGTATTGTAGATTCGGGTTTGTTTTTTTTTTTTTTTTTTTTTAAAAAAGCAACATCAGAATTTCACCTTGTTTATCTTAAAAAACAACCGAATAACACTTTTTACAGTGATATAGTAAATTTTCCTTTAGCCTCAAAATCAGTGAACATACTTATAGCACACACTTGTATACTTCTACGGTGTTTTGCCTCTATCTGTAGCAAATAAATATAATTCTTTCTGCCTATATTCAAATTTATTACAGTTACCATGGGTTTATGTGTGTGCTAGAGTTTCTACACATTGCCCACTACAACTTCTTGTTTCAGGCTCAGGAAAAGTCATACAGGGAGCTTAGTGTAGCTTAAGGTACAGTGGATCACTTTACATTTAGGGTGAGCCAGAAGCAAGGACTTGAACAGTTACCATGACTTAGTCGGTTTATAGTGACATGATCCTCTGCCTGAGCTTTAAGCAGACTATCACTCCAAGTGATACTGGAAAAAGTAGAAAAATACTACTGAAAAGTAGAAGGAATTGCTGTTTCTATGTTAATTAATAATTGGGGGATGCAGTATAAGAAGTGAAGATAATAAAGAACACATTCTGCTACATGAACTTCTGTATGCATGAAAGTAGCCGACATGCATTTTCATTTTTGGGAAACTTTAAAAAAGGATGGAGTTCCCCAAGTCAATCATATGATTTCTATCTGTTGCCCATGAATGACAAGTGGTGTGTTGTTTTTTTGTTTTCTTTTTCCTGTCATGGTTGTAGCTTTCTATAGAGCAGTGATGATAAATCAGAAAGGTAGTCATAGACTTGCTCACTTGTGCTGCTGGTAGCTATGTTAACGTTAACTAACTGCCAGATGTCCCCTTGCAGAACACATTAGCTTGCTTTTATTGGAAAATCTGATTAGTTATTTTACATATTTCAATACATTCTCCAAAATTCTTTACCCATATGTACTCACATTGAAAATCTTTCTGGGTTATTGCCTTGAACTTCATCTCCTCTGCTTCACTAGGCTAGGCAGCGGAAAAAAAAAAATCTGTATTTAATATTCATCTTTACTTGTTCTGAAGTTGTACAATGGTTCCACTATTAATCTTTGCTTTTTCTCTCCTCCTGTTTTTGAAACTTTCACTTTGACCTGTATATGAAGATTTTAATGAGAAGCACAGTCTCTTCTTCTGCCATGTGGTACAGGTTATAATTTAAGTGCTCCTGTAGTATTTAGTTAAGGAAAATAAAATTCTATAGATACAAAAAGGAATCAAAACCAAAATGAGTTACAAAGAAAGTTTAGCTTTTGTATTCTTGATTGTAAATCTTTGTCTTGCACCTCATTTCAAATAAATTACACAAAAGACATTTGTAGTTGTAGTAATGTAGCTCCTGTGCTTCAGTTGATTGGCAGACTAAGGAGCTAATCCTTCTGAATACTTCAGGTTTAAAACTTGTGGCAGAAAACATGCAGTTCTAAAGGAAGATCAAAGAAACATAGCTTAATTAGGGTAATGGTATAGGAGGCATGGTCTCTTTAATTGGCGAAGTGGTGAGTATTTTTATAGAAGCGTAAGAATGATTTTTGAATTCCAGTTCAGCAAGTTAGTATGCTTTATTGTGATAGTGTGTGCAGAATCAGGACCATGCTCGTTAGGACTGTATCATACTTCTCCCAGACCAAATGCAGTGAAGGCAAAACTTTGGTGGATTCTCTTCTGTTGGTGGCATCTTAGGGTGGTGGGATGAGCAGTATCAAGGGCAATGATTTTAGGCAAGCGGATTCTAGTGAGGGGGAAGAGGGCTGTGAACAACAGTGTCCCCTGAAGCAGACTGATCAGGTAATAATGGTGAGAAACTGTGGACAGGCAGCAAAGGAAAACTACTTTTAGTTTCTAGTCAAGCGAGAAGAAAGCTGGCTGTATAGGGGAGGGAGGTCTTCCAAGTGAAATGGAGAAGCTGTGTGCGGGAGGTAGAAGAAAAGCTTCAAGTTAAAGTAACAAATATACATATAAAGAAGGTGCACGTAGCAAATGCATATTTCTTACACTAAAGGATGGGAAAAAAAACTCCCTATTGGAGAGCTGGGGAAGGACTTTTTACTAGGGCATGTAGTGATAGGATGAGGGGGAATGGCTTCAAACTCGAAGAAGGTAGATTTAGATTAGATATTAGGAAGAAATTTTTCACTGTGAGGGTGGTGAGGTACTGGAACAGGTTGCCCAGAGAAGTTGTGGAAGCTCCACCCCTGGAGGTGTTTAAGGCCAGGCTGGATNCTGGTTTCAGTAAGCGGTTTTCAAGATGGCAATAAAACTGAGAGTGCTTCAGAGTGGAAGATGTGGGAAGAAAGCATGAACAAGTAAAAACAAAAGGCTGTACTTCGGTCCTATGCCACTTGAATAATTAAGCTGTCTGTATTGATTATTTTTCTTGCGAGCACTGTGGAATAGGCAGTGTGCTGTATGCTGTATATATTTGTATCTATTCTGTATGCTGTTGTATGTGAATAGAAGAGCTCATTGATACGCTTAGTTTTTTATGATTGCAATTAAAATTGCTTTAATGAAATTAAGTGGTAGTAAACACCGAGGAAGATGATGTAGTTTCCCAACTGCTGAGTAAGTTTTACAGACAAGTAAGAGGCATTGTAACTTTGTAGTTATAAAACCATGCTTTTTCAGGCTTTACAAGTAATTTGTTACTGTTGAGGCCTACAGTTTTTAGGGGGACTTAAGTACAGGAACTACGTGATATTATTTTTTTTTTTTTTTTTTAAGCAAGTCCCTTTGCTCCCTTTTATTCCACAGAACTAGTTGCTTAAGTGCTGAGTGGTGTTCAACTTAAAATAAAATTGGTTCCTTTGGAAGGGAGAACTGGAAATAGTGTTTCTTTTATTGTTGCTGCAAAACATGCCAAATTAAAATAATGGGACAAGTCTAGATTGAGTTAACAAGGTGGATCTTCTCAGTAGACTTTAAAAATCTTCAGAAAGCAATTAAAAACGAGAGTATGCTGCTATCACTAGCTCACATTAATATTTAAAGCAGGATTTTCTGTGGTAATGATATGGATTTTGAATTATTTGACTGGTTTCTAATAAGACCTTAATTTAAATAAAAGTCCACAATTCAACAAAAGAGTAATTGTAAAAATCTAATCATTCAAAACAATTCAAAAATAACACTTGTGAAATCTCAATTTACACAAGAAACCTGAAAAAGTGTAACTATGTATTTATTACTTCAATGTATTATTGCTCTGTTTAGTTATTTTGAGACTAAGATTTGTCTCTCAATATGCTCTTGGCTCTGGACATGTGTTATGCACGAATTTAAAAAAAATGAATTTTCATCCTTGTTCTCCCAGGAGCTGGCAAGCTGTGGCTGGAATAAAAAAGAGAAATACAGTTCTGCACCGAATGCTGTTGCTTTCACTAGAAGATTCAATCACGTGAGTTATTTTTTCCAGTGTCATTACATATACACATTTTAAAAGTCTGGGGAATTAAGTGTTCTGGCACATCACTTTTGTTACTGCTCAAAGTTGATTACTTGAAGACTTAAAGTATCTGCTGTAAGGAGTTCCTCATCTTCAGGACATACAGAAAAACCAAAACAGTGCTGAAGAAATAGCTGTGTGTTTGTTTTAAATAGCAGTTGTTGATGAAACAGGAAAATATTATGGGATTTTTTTTTTACTATTACTATTTTTCTGCCCATAAATGCTGGCTGTCCTTTACATAAAGACCGAATCATCATTACAGGTTAAAGCTTATTACCGTACAGGATTTCTGGAGTAGTAATTAGATGTAACTTCTTTCTGTGTTAGTTGAGTGTCTTTTGCTCTTCATAGATGTTTTTGTCCCTAGAAATAGCAGTCTTGTTGGCATGGTTACCTTTCTAAAGTGATTCTGGGCAAACTCTAACAATAGGTTGGATATCAGGAGAAGTTTTTCCACTGAAAGGGTTATCCGGCACTGGAATAGGCTGCCCAGGGAGGTGGTGGATTTGCCATCCCTGGAGGTTTTTAAAAAAAGGGTAAACGTGGTACCTGAGGATATGGTTTAGAAGTGGCTTTGTCAAGTTAGGTTAATGGTTGGACTAGATGATCTTAAAGGTGCCTTCCAACCTTAACGATTCTATGATTCTATAAATTCCAAACAATTTTACTGTACAAAATTTGATCTTTAACTCCATAGTTGGCATAATTTTTCAGGTGGTGTATTTGAAATTTATGGCTTTCTTCCTTAAAAATTTCTCTGTGTAAAATCAACTTTTAAAATAAGACCAGAATTTTAGCTTTCTCCACAATTAAAGCTGTAGGACTCCAGCTATGTAGTTAGCTAACCAAGTCCCAAAACTGTAATGCTTTTTTTATGTAATGCTATATTTTGTATTTCAGATGAAGTAATTCTGTGACCCTCATCTCTCCTCTTGTAAATGTTTAATAATGTCTCAAACTTACAAGCTCTATTCCAGACCTATCTTCTGTGCCCAGTTTCAGATCTACAGACGTCTTTGCTAATCATCTAAAACTCAGACCATACCCCTAACATTTTCAGTTGTTTTTTTTTTTTTTTCTATCAATTGTCGTGTACTTTCTCACTTTCCGTGATTGCTCACATTCAGGGTATGACCAAATCCTGTTACTTCTCATTGACAAAACTTACAATATTTCTTAACCTTCTATTAACTGAAATGCTTGTCTGGGCAAGGGTTTTAGACACTTGCCTGATACTCCTCTTGACTGAAGAGAAAATGTTACACTGCAAACTCCTTGTGTCCGTACCATCTATTGAAAGCCTGGGGACTTTGGGTTGGGTTTTTTTGTTTGTATTTTGGTTTGGGTTTCTGGTTTTTTTTCTGCATTTCACTGAAATTTTCCTGATCTAGCTTTTGAAGTTGCTCCTTTATTGGACTATATATGCAGCCTGAGGCTACTTTTAAACTAATACTTTTTTGCAGTAACCTCACTGATATGCCAGTGATCCCAACATTTGCTGTCTTGTTTATTCATGTAAATTAACTCTTCAAAGAAACATTTTGTTTTGCTGAATATTCTGAAATGTTTTTATAGTAAGGGCCATGTTAGGCAGTGCACCTCATCAAGGACCTGACTTATTTGTTATTGTATAATGTACTGAAGAACTGCAGAAATTGACCAAACAGAAAATCTTCAGACATATTAAAGAATTGGTAAAATATGCTTACAGAATGGTTAGGGTTGGAAGGGACCTCTGGAGATCATCTAGTCCAACCCCCCTGCCAGAGCAGGGTCACCTACAGCAGGTTGCACAGGGCGGCCTCCAGGCGGGTTTTGAATGTCTCCAGTGTGGGAGACTCCACAACCTCTCTGGGCAGCCTGTTCCAGTGCTCTGCCACCCGCAAAGTAAAGAAGTTCCTCCTCACGTTAAGATGGAATGTCCTATGTTCAAGTTTGTGCCCATTACCTCTTGTTCTATCATTGGGCACAACTGAAAAGAGACTTTTCTCATCTACCTGGTACTCTCCCTTTAAGTATTTGTAAGTATTGATCAGATCCCCCCTCAGTCATCTTTTTCCAGACTAAAAAGACCCAAGTGCCTAAGCCTTTCCTCGTAAGGAAGATGCTCCAATCCCCTAATCATTTTAGTAGCCCTTTGCTGGACCCTCTCCAGCAGTTCCTTGTCCTTCTTGAACTGGGGAGCCCAGAACTGGACACAATACTCCAGATGCGGCCTCACCAGGGCAGAGTAACAAAAAGGAAGGAGGGGAAACCTTATCATGGGAATAAGCAATCAGCTGTCTGCAAACTGACAGTTTGTCACTACAGGTCAGCTGTTTAAAAGTATTTAACTTGTAAAATATCTGAAGGAATGAGGGAAAGAGGTTTGCCTTGTACAGCTCACTTTAAATGTAGCTGTTAAAGATCTTAAATTTAGCTAAAATGCTAACTCTTTTGTTAAATAGTGTTTAGAAAACTTCTAGATACAGTATTTGTAGATTAACATACAGGAATTCCATCATGCCAACAAAATCCCAGTAGTTTGTTATTGTAATCCTATCTTAAATCTCCCCTACTTATTCATCCTAATGACTTTGTGTTTTTTGACCGTTTCAGATTTGAATTTTTTAGAGGATGTTTCTGTATTTTGCTCTGTGGAACATTTATGAAATCTGTTCACTGGATTACTAATTTATGGGTGGTATTCTTGGTTTTCTTCAGTCTTAGTCTTTATAAAAATTCATACAACAAAGGCAATAAGAAGAATGAGATGCTAGAAGTACTTGCCTTTTAGTAATACGTTTCTTCCTAATAGTTGATAGGCCTGTTTCCCTGCAAAGAATTGCTAGCTGCTAAAGGGACCCTTACATATTTTCATTACACCAGAGTGTATGTTAGGTAGTTGTTGATAGTGACTGGCTATTTCATCAGTCTTAATTTCCTTTTTCTACTATGCTTCGTTTATTTCAAAGAACTGTTATTTTTGATTGAAAGATAGGTCAATCTGAAAGAAACTATAAAACTAGGTGACTCTCAAAGTTCTGTAATCTCTTTGAGCTTGTTTGGTATGTTTCAATGGACTAAAAGACCTACATTACTGTTGTAAGTTTTTTCAGTATGGTAAAGGAGAACCTTGAATAAAATGCAGCACTCTGGCTTTGAGCGGTTGTCTACAGAATTTCTTGTATTGTTTCTCTCCCTCCTCCCTTCCCTTTGGCTTTGCATCTGAAGGCCTTGCTAGAAATGATGCAGTCAGAAAGGGACTAAGACTTATTTATTAATCTTCCTTTTCTGTAGCTTATTTTGGGGGAATACCAGAAGAGCAATAAACATACAAATGGAATGTAATAGCTTTAAGACTGATGCCATGATAGGTGGTCTATAGTTCTCCTTGAATGTCGTTGTAGAGATATTCCATATAGTGGTACGTACACAAATATAGCTGCAAATTTTCTTGTCATAAGGTTTGGATTTGTAATAAAGCCTCACTCCACTCGTGCTTTCTCTGCAGCTGTAAAAGTTGGATGTGCCACTGTCAGCTGACAGGTTCCTTCACTGAGACTGTCTTTGCTAATGATTTCTTAAAAGCCTTCCTAATATCTTGAAAAATTTGTTTTCTGTTGTCTTTAAGCTCCAGCAAAGACCTGTCTGTCTGACAGCATCTGTCCCTGGCTTTCATTTCCCTACTGTGTTTTCATACATTGCATTGGCTGTTACAAAAGATTACCTTTCTTAGATGCCTGTTATTGGCTGGTTTTAATGTCTAAAATAAATGCATTGCCAGTAATGTGAATTGTCCTTGGGACACCCTTGAGACAAGAACAGTGGTGAAATCTAGAGCGTGTCTTTGCTGTGTTAGTGAGTTTTGTGGAGTCACCAGTGTAATCAAGACAGGCCAGTTTGAGGCTCTGTTCCATTGATTATCTCCAAAGAAATGGAAAAGATCTTTTTTTTAACAGTACTTGGAGCCATTGCAATTTACCATTAAATCACCTGGAACAGGACAAGTAGCTTTTCTTTCTGTTTTTCACATTTGTCAGCACCATCACATTCAGAAGTTGCAGTGCTTAGACTGTCTCTTGGACTGCATTTAAAGCCAAAAGATTTGAAAGCATTTCTAGGTCGTCTTTCCTACTTTTTTTTCTTGTTTGTTTCTGCTCTCTTTAAAGTTGTAATAGCCTGTAGGAGAAACTCTGCCTTGAAGAGTCAAAGAATAGGTAATAAAGAGGAAACAAGCCCAGCTATTTAATGTCTACTCAGATGCTGGGTAAGTTTGCTTCTAACAGATTTTTTTTGGGAAACTGCTGCATGCAGCTTTGGTGGCTGTGGGAACATATAATTTTTAAGAAGCTCTTCCAAGGCTTTTGCATCAGCCTTTATTCTGGCACTAAGGAAAGTCATCAGTCTTACCTTTGAAGTATAGTGGGACTGGAGAGGGGAGGAAAAGGGGGCAAGTATTGTTTCAGTCGCAGGTTCATGTTAGTACCTCAAATTTTGAGTTACTGAGACAGTACTGTGGATTACTTTTGATGTGGTGTGGGCCTATGGTTCCAAATGCGTCATTGCAGAGGACTTATTCATTCCAATAGTAATATCATATTTAGATTCACCATCCTTTCAGGAGCAGTGAAACCCAAGAATTCTTATGGGATAGACAGTGGCAGCTGGGAATAAGAAGGCACGGTGGAGTAAGCAGTTTTCATCTTCCTTGTCTGATTTGCCTCTCAGTGCTCAGTTCTACGCCAGATGCTTGCTCAGCAGAGTGTAGTTCTTGTTGGGCACCTGCCCCACTTATCTGGAGGTTCCTGATGCTTAAATCTGAAATAAGTAATCAGGAAAATCATTGCGACTTTTGGCTTTATCAGGCATGAACACATTTCGTCAAACTTTGTTAACCTTTGAAATTTCACTCGGTTTAAATTATGCATTATGCATCTGTCTCTTTTTCCTTTTTCCCACAACTTGCCAAAAGAAAACCATGAACAGCTCTCACTTTATAAGTAAAGAGAATATTAAATCATTAACAGCTGCTTCACAGCAAATTGATCTGCTGATAGCTTTTTGGAAGCAGTAATGATTATGTGCAGTTGATCGCAGTCCACTGAGAATGAAGTAGTGTATTTCCAGCATTAGTTATGTGATAATTATATGTGGTGCCTGTAAAAACAGATCGTGTTCACGGAAGAGAAATCAATTGAATCGTTCCATGCCAGGTTTCTTTCATTCTTGAATACATTGCTACGTGGTACTCCATAGATCTACACATCTACTATTAAGTATTGGTTTTAAGTATGTAATTTCTTTGCATAATTTTTAAAACAATCTGATCTCTGCCTTTTTCAGCTTTCTTCTAAAAATTAGTTGTATACTTCCATACTACTGTTGTAACTGGTGAATCTGTCAGTACAAAATTACCGATTTTGCTTCCTCACTAAACCATTGTTCTCTACCTTTTGAAAATAAGTGTCTGTCATAAATTTCAAACAAACAAGAGGAGGGTATTTTTTTGAAGATTGCTGTTAGGAATTGATATGAAAACATTTCATGGTT
The DNA here is from genome assembly GCA_013398815.1 of Ibidorhyncha struthersii. Taxonomy (NCBI): domain Eukaryota; kingdom Metazoa; phylum Chordata; class Aves; order Charadriiformes; family Charadriidae; genus Ibidorhyncha; species Ibidorhyncha struthersii. The sequence goes on from VZSZ01007841.1 coordinate 1,678,373, forward strand.
TTTGTAAAAGTAACTTGCTCTCCTGGTTATAAAATTATCTGTATTAAAAACCTCTTTCTTGAGGTTTTTATTTAAATGGGAGTGAAACTGTGCTGCCACAGAGCTTCAAATATTAGAGAAACTTGTCAACTGGATTGAATATGTTGGAACAATTTTAAAGCCAAAGATCCCACTTGAAAAAGGCAAGTTTTATGTTTTACTAATTCTGTGAAACTGTTTTTTGTGGGTTTTCTTGTTGTTGTTTTTTTCTTTTTAACCAAATGCAGTTTGTCTTGAATATTGTAGTGTTTCTGAGTTGCAGTGAAGTGTGATAGTGAAATTTTACTAGGGTTATCAGAAACTAAAAAATGGGGTGGGGAAGAGGTTAGCGTGCTTGAAGAGGTTAGTATCCAAAGGAAGCATACAGAACAAAAAAGGCAGGGATCCTACCTTAGCTGTAACGATGCAAGGTCAGTATTGTCTGTTTTACATTAAATGCTTTTTGTGTAGCATATCAGAATGTTTTTAACAGATATTTGGAAGAATGATCCAGAAACTCTATTAAAGAGAGTCTCAAATTTGCCTAGCTACTAATTAGTACAGAAAGCACAATTAGGCTTGGAACCAACAGCAATGAAGTTAAAAGCACCAGTATAACAAAACTAGTATTTCAGGTAAGGCAAACAGGATAAGGGATTAGCTGTGATTCAAGCAAAAATAGATTCAAAAGTTAGGCATGTTTTTCTAGGTTGACATACTTGTGTATTTATATTCTTCCCAATAAGGTCAAGGGTTAAATGGTGTCTTGAACTGGTATCGAAGGCATTGATGCCCAAAGGCTGTGGGTCATCTATCTGGATATTGGTGGGACAGTGTGAGAATAGCATTTAAATGCAGTGAGAGAGGACCTGAAGCAAAATAGCCACAAAATACGTATGGAACAAATATGTCTGACTTACGTGAAGAGCGAACCTGGGTAAAATAAAGTGGCCTATTGAAACAGCAGGATTTATTTAAATTGTTTATTGTTCAATATTTGGAATGCATGCTGTCTAAAGATAACAGTGAATAGACAAGACCAGCCAAAACCCAATGTCAATGCCAGTAAAAACACGTCAAAGAGGAGTGGAGGTGGTTGGAGTGGAAATGGTTCAGTGTGTTTAATTCTTTATCTGTTGCTTACTCTGTCACTGATGGGACTGGATAGTTCTAAGCTGTGAAGAAAGTTTTACATTTTCTTCTGTTTTGTTTTTCCTGCAAGAGCTTGGAAGTGTTGAAACTGGGCCTGGTTGGGACTGGGATGGAAACCAGACTTCCTTGAGTAAACAAGAGTACTTGGGCGGCGCAGTGCTTATGTCACTGTGATACTAATGAACTTCCACAGAAGTCAGGGCCAACATAGTAAATTGGTTGTTTTTTCATCTGTATGAAAATGATTGAGCATTGCTCTGCGTTTTGAGCAAGTGTTTCAGAGTCTGGCCTACCGCAAGCAGTCTCCTATTACATCGACATTCTGTTAACATGAGACTGATGAGATTTAGGATTTTTAGCCATAGAAATATGCGTGTTGTCTTTACCTGATTCTTTATGATATGAAAAATCTATGTTAAAAATTTAAATTCCCTTGATCTTCAAAGGGAAAGCATCTCCTTAGAAACTTGTTCAGCAGTCAAGGGAAAAGTTGGTTTTCTCGAGCTGTGTAACTACAGCAGAACATCAAACTGAGGTTTAACTTTTTTATGGCAATATTTTGAAGTACTGTACTTTAGTATTTATATATTCCGTACTTATGTATTTTATAGTAATGCTGTTTGCACAGAACCATTTTTTAATATTTGTCAGGGTAGCACAGTTTATCTGGAGAGACTTCGTTTAAAAAAAAAAAAAAAAAGAAAGAAAAGAAAGGAAAAAGAAAACTGAGCTCCATGGCTAATTCTTTCCTGGCTAATACAGCCTTAAACAAACAGACCAAGGGAAAGCAGTTGTTATGCAAGATGTTTGTGGGTTTTTTGGTGGTTTTTTTTTTTTTTTTGTAATTCTTCCATTTTCCAGTTCCAAAAAACTTTTGTGTTTTGACGTCCCAGTTCTCATCAGATCACTGTAACTTCACTGAAAACGCAGTAATTTTGGAGGTGTGGATCTTCTCATGCTATTCTGTATAAAGAGCTGTCATACTGTACAAAGTGAAACAGGATAAACAGGATATTTCATTTTTTTAATTGAAAATTTGGGCAGGAACATGAATATATACGCAATGTTAGTTTACAGTAAGTAGTTTAGCATCACTTAAAAATCAAAGCAGCATGACAGGTTGAAAGATGTTTATGTATGAGAGCATACATTTCATACGCTGTTTTCAGTAGTTTTGTAAATAGCACTCACGCTGTATCTTGCTAATTGTTCATTTTTCCTAACTTATAGTGAATACATGAATAAAAGCTACGGTATTTGTTGCCATTTGCTAACTATTTGCTGTTGTTTTATTACAGTTATGAAGATGTTTATTTTGTATCATTCTTTGTGCAAAAGTATATGAGGGCAGAGGTCATGGGAGGAGAAAAGATTAGAATTTAGACACATTAATAAAATATTCTTGAATTATGGCTTTTATGATGCATTCATGTAACTGCGAAATGCAGCATCCATCCTTCATACCATACTGAATATAGCAGTGATTATTTTTTTTTTTTTTACAACAGTGAAGTTGTTCCTGTAAAACTTAACAGATAAGTATGGTAGCGTGCTGTGTATTAGCAGGTAATCAGCATAGCCAGCAAATAAGAGTGCAAACGATAAACTCTAGGTTATAGCGGAGGCTTCCTACCTTATGTTCCAATTCTGTTCAGGTGATATCAGTCTGATTATTATTTTTATTCAGAGATGTTGGGAATTTGGAAATGTCAGTGAACTGTAGTTGAAGCTGTTCAACTTATCTGAGAGTTGACTAGTGCACCTTTGAAGCTGTGGAAAAGCAAAATCAAAGGATATAACTCAATTTTAGTTTTTATATTTCTTCATTTTGTAGACTCTCTTCATAAAATTTCTTCATGCTTTTATTTTCCTGGGAGAACATTGTTTGAAGTTTGAGAATTTTGCCATTTGCTTTGTGTCTGTGAGATCTCATGTTCAAACTTAGCCTGAAGACGAGTCTGTTTGCATAGATTGTACATAACTGATTCTGCTGAGGTTTTTTGAGATGTACTGGCAGCCGAAGGGTTTTTCTCATTAGGAAAACAGATCCCAATGTCTTTGTACACAACTAACTGATGTGAGAGATTTTACACAGAAAAGTTCTGCCCACCCGCGCACATACTGGAAAAAGCAGGCACCAGAACATGCACTCTTCAACAAAATAGTGGAGTGCATGGCTACCAGTTATGAAAGATAAAAGATTCAATTCTAAATATAAGTTGAATTTATTAATTTGATTTAAGCAACTGCTTGACCATGTAATGGTAGAAGGTATCCTGGGTAAGAATGAGCAGAATAACAGAGCAAAACACTTTGAAAAAAGTTTTTTATTAGTACCTGGGTTATATTGGTTGGGATTTTATAGTATAAGCATTTGCACTTCTCGTATATATTCAACTTTATAGATGGAAGTTGAATGCTGTGAGACTTCTAATGTATTACTTATGAAATAAAGGTATTAAAAGTGTAATGTTGAACTTCTGTATTTTAAAAGGCAATTTTTCTTCTTTTTAGGTAAGCTTCTGGGTTGTTAGAGAGATTCTACATGCACAAACTTTAAAAATAAGAGCTGAGGTTTTGAGCCACTATATTAAAACTGCGAAGGTAAGAATTTGGATTGGGGGGGTATGGGGGATTCACCATGATGAAAGTTCTTATACTTAAATTGGTCAGTTCAAAAATACACATGGGTAAATATTTATCTGATACCTGATTTAGCTGTGGTTGTATCTGTTGACCTGAATAGCTGTTTAGCTTCTGCACGTAACAAAGTTGTCAGAAATAGTAACAGACCAAAGTCCTGAAATGGAAGTCTTTGTTCACAAAAAAAATAGCTTAACTAAGGAAATGCAAAGATGCCTTATTTCAAATATTGTTTATTAGCTAATATAACTTACCAGATGTGTTTTCTAAAACCCAAAATGTTGTGTGTACAATCAGTTCAAACAGCATCAGTTGGAACAGAAATTGTTTGCTTGTTTTTACTATTGGAAGGAAAGGATCTGTTATCTCTTATTCCAATTGTAGGATAAATAAAATGAACTTACTAGATATTGTTACAAAAATATCCTTGAACTCAGAAAACATTTTAGAGCTCTCATCCTGTGATATCTTCCTGAAAACCTTTAGAATGAATGTTCATAAAAGGGTCAGCAAATCTTGACTTACATGTAGATGAACCGGAGTCCTGGCCCTTCAAACAGAATGAAACTTCTTCATTGTAGTGTGAAGAGAGGAATGTTTTTCAAGTTGTTGCTGTCAGATGGTGGCTGACTGTTACCACAGCTAACTTCTGTGACCACCTCAGGTTATCTGCACAAACAAGATATACAAATTTTCTTAAATACCTTGGTATTAATTTTGCAAATGCATTATTTTTCTTGATATGCACATTTTTAATGAAGTAATATTTTACTTCTATGGGATTTGACTATAAATTTTGAGCAAAGCAAGCTCATTTTGTAAGATTTCACAGGCTTTGCTCAATAATCATGCTATGGTTATAAAATTTTAAGGATCTCTCTTAAATGCCCTTGATATCTGATGAGTTAATATACCTTCATCTCATATATTTTTAAAAATCAGTTTGTTTGTTTGTTTGTTTTTCCAAATACGAACATATAAAAATTTGCCTCATGATCCATGTCCCTCCATAGAGGCAAGGAGATTCACCTGTGTGGTCCTACTGCAGAATGAATCTTGGAAGCCAGGTGGAGTCAGGTTTGGTTAGTACTTGGATGGGACTTGGCAGTGCTGGGTGTTGTAGTCTCTGCTTTGGGCGCAGCACCCTGAACATGCCTGATCTCATCAGTGGACTGCAGAGAGCAGGGTCTGCTGAAATGTTGCAGGGTTTTGACATTTATGTTCTCTAATAATTAGTTAGTCGAGCTTTGCTTAGCTATGAGTTGTAAAAATCACAATTACAAAAACTAGGAAACTATACACGGCATGTTTTTTATATCTGTTAATTTACTTACTGTATCTATTATCTGCTGCTTTCCTTACATATGGCTGCTAACATGAAGTTACTGCAGTTAGTACCATTTGAAGGATTTTCTATTTACACCAAAGCTATCATCAAAGCAGCTTGGTGCCAGGGGACACGCTAATTAACTTTTCTTCAGAGATGCTGTAAATCCATTCTACAGTGTATTCTTTGTGTTGACAACTATCTATCTATTGTATAGCGAGCAGTCCTTTAATGGTATCTCATACTATATTGCTTTATGCATGAACTAATTGGACTTAATAGTTGCATTCCCCTGAAGTTCTCAGATTATCCTGACTGGTTATGACTGCTGTTTCAATGCTGGCAGCAGCTACAAAAGCCCTTTTTTCATTTTTCATCAGCTACACTGTCCTTAGCGGCAGTGAACTTTATTACCTTCTTTGGGGATGTGTGTGTGGTGGTGGGGAAGGGTTATTGTGTAGGTGAGGGAACAAGCACCAGCAGTACTATTTGGAAGAATAGTAGGACTGTGGTATATGACAAATATCCATCCCCTCCCACCTGACCCCACAAAATATTGATTTCCCTTTACACACAGTTACTAAAGAATCCTCCCAAAAGAGAATTAGAAGAGGGAAACATTTCTTCAGAAGGTGTGGACAGACCAGTTCATTAGTAGTCATGCTGGAATCATAAGGTTCTGGGTACCCAAACTGAAATTGCTGCTAGGGTGTCCTGACAGTAAGCATTAAATATGGCATTTCTGAGTAATATCTATGAGGACCTTGTTCTATAAAAGGGTGTTAGTTTTCTGCCAGTGTGTTAAGTGGAGAGATTATAATTTGCCCTGCCAGAAACCCATCCTTGCAGTTGCTTTTGGCCTTCCAAATATAAGGTCTCCTCTAATATTCAGCATTTGTTCAGAATCAAGTTAGTCTAACTTTTTTGTCCTGTTATCTTATGAAAGGCCTCCTAATAAAGAAAACTTGGGTAAGATGAATTTCAAGGAGGAAAAAAGACTTCCACCATTTCTTGAGTAGGAAGGATTCCTTATATTATTGTATTGTTTCTAGCTGGAATAGTAACCTATCTTGGTGAATTTTCCAAATCGGTTAAACAGGATTTGCAATACTGTGATTGAGTATCCATTTCTCTCTATCTCAGAGTCTTTTCGTTAGGGGTAAAACCTCAGTTTGTGTGCACTCCACCAAAAATTCCTGGGTGCTCATAGCTATCAGAATAATTGATATTGCAGAAGGGCTTAAGGAACAGCATTTTCTTCTGGATGATTTTTAAGCTTTCATGACAGTACTACCAGTAGTTAATCGGGCAAGGCAGATAGATGGTTTTGGAGACAGAGGAAAAGAAAAAAAGAGGAGAGGGAAATGCCAAATATGTAAGAAAATGCACTTATACGCAGTATTTTGTAGAGAGTTTTAAAGAAAATTCTGATGTTTTCTGTGTTCAATTTTGATTTCATTGTTCCTTTCCACTAATTGGTTCTAGTTGTCATACCCCCAAAATTGTCTTTCAGTGAGATAAGTACTCCAGGTAAGTGGCTTTTGAAATTTACCTGCTTGATTTCATCCTGCCACAATATTTTTGGGGGCTTTGATGCAGCCTTGGTAGCTACATAAACCTGCGGTGCCAAATTCATTTACAGTATTAAGTACTGCTGTGATTACATCATTCACAACTGGGTTATCCTTTTTTGGCATGTTAAGTTTTAAAATTCTGCTGAATGCTATGAACGGAATTTGTTGGGTTTGAATGTCAGAAAATTTCTGGCACTTCTGATATATGTTCCAAGATGTATACCTATATAGACTTTTTTTAAGGGTTCTCTATGGACTATGAAACACTAGCATAGTCTAATCCAAAACTGTATAGATGTAGTATGGAAAAATTAGGAGATGCCATAAAAGTGGTATGGGTGTACGGCGGTTCACTGTAACTAATTCTTCATTTTAGAACGTGCAAGATTTCTTCATTTTTAGATTATTATTTATTCTATATTCATTATTGACAGCACTTGGAATGTTGTTTATTTTATGTGTTTTTTGTCTTCAGAAACTGTATGAGCTGAATAATCTGCATGCTCTTATGGCAGTTGTGTCAGGCCTACAAAGTGCTCCAATCTTCAGGCTGACTAAAACATGGGCGGTAAGTGAGCAGCAGGACAATGGAGGGGATTTAATTTATTCTTAGGAAATTACAACATTCTGTAGCTTGTTTTCAAAGATGCAATAATTATTACAGATACTTTTAATCTTCTTGTACTGTGTATTAATATTTCTAGTGCCTCTTAAGTCTATGGTTTCCTGTTGAATTTTTTTTTTCCATTCTGGCATAGAAATATTTTCCTTTGAAAAATGGTTCCCTGCAGATTTTTCTAAATGCAGAGGCTTCTAATTTGGCCAGAAGGTATTTTGTATTTAGCTGTTGGAAAATTATGAATGCCAAAGGGGGTTGTACTTTAATCATTTAGGGGTTTATACTGTTGGAATTTGTATTTCTTGCCATGGAGAGCAGACGTCCAGAAACTCTTGATTCAGTTTCTGTAAAGAGAGTTGTAGTTTCTCTGACTGATAACTAAATCTAGCAATCTTCCTCAGAGTTTTCAGAATTATTTTCATAGTTACAACTGCATTACACAGTATATTTGTAGGTCTGCTTTTGTACAGTTATGGAAGAATGGTGTTCTTTGGAAACGTTTTTATTTTTGACTGCAATTAATATTATTTTTGTGTAGTTGTATCCTTGATCAGAAGAACATTATGAATGACTTTTGCTCATTGGTACCTCATGGCTAAGAAAACACTGTGCTTGATTCAGCTGTACATTGTGTAATGATCCAGCTGTATAAACAGATGAACTGTGATGCTTTCAAGTGTGGTAGAAATAATCAGGTGACTGAAATACTCCTGTGCAAGGGATCCATATAAATAGATTGTTAAAAAGAGCTAAAAACTTTCACTGAAGACATGTCAACACATCCTCACATGTTACAAAAAGTGTTTCTTTGTCTGATAACAGAATGATAATGTTGTTCAATTGATAAATGTTACCAAAATTGAATAGAATTTGCTCCTGTCAAGATACTCATCTAGTATTCTGGGCGCATTTTGCAAATGCACAGTTAAGACATTGTTTCAAAATACCAAAAATCTCTCTAAGGAAATCTTAAGGAAGTTAACACTTCAAAATGATCTCGAGGAGAACTTCTGTTTTTTCTGGTTTTGTCGTTGAGGAATTGGTGCCTCAACAGTTTTACATAACTGTGATGCCAAATTGGTTTATTTTTTGGGGTGCGTATCTCAAAACAAATGTCAACTGTAACTATATATTAATACAACCATATTAGTTACTACCATAATTATGCTATTCGGAACTGGGAGTCCCCAGTTTGTTTTCCTGCTTGGTCAACCATAGGTCCTGGTTTGCATTTAGGATTATTTGTATGCTGTTGGCATATGTATGAGTTTTTAAAGTTTGTCCCTCCTCCAACCTCAGAAATGCCAGGTAACTTCTCCCATGTTTCTGCAGGTGTTTAATTTCTCATACAATCCCAAGCGAACCTCTGCTGTCATTTTATATGAGCCTTTGCAATTTCAAGTTGCAGGATAGCTCCTAGCAATGTGCTCTGCAAACTGATTTAGATGTCTTTCTCTTGGAAGTTCAGTTTGTAAATTCTCGAAGTAATTCTAAGCCTTTGGCTTTCTGTATATTAAAGGAAAGAAAAGACATGAAAAGGTACACCCAAGCCATTATTTGAGTCACCGAGTCATATGAGCAAGTTAAACAGTAACCTTCCAAAACCTTCATTAAGGAAGGATTTCTTAATTTCTGAGATTATTTAATTGTGGGTGCTACAAACTAAGTCAGGAAAATAGCCACAAGTATATTCACTCCCTAAAAGTAAAAAGTCACCTTATATGGCTGTAATCTAGAGTTGAAAGGGGCCATTAAATATTTGCTTGGTAATCTAATGTTCCTAAAAAAAGATGAAATTCATGTCTTCTGATGGTATGTCTGAATATGTCTGAAATTTCTCTTATTCATTGCCTGCACACCCTCTGAACTCTGGAGAATAATAAATGCTTCTAATCTGTGATGTGCCTCGTTCAAAACTTTAAAAGAATTGCAAAACTTTGTTAGAAAGTACTTAGAATAGAACAGAATATTCTACTTCTCTCCATTTAATGTAAATTAAATCTAGATGACCAGCTAGGACTTGGGCAATGTAAGGAAATAATCATTAGACATCTGAAGTTAGGTGAGTGAATCCTGCCCAACACCTCAGCTCTCCTTCCTTGCATTTCAAAAAGGTTGTCTTCAGTACTGGCGCACCATAATTAGAAAGCAAAGAGCAGTCTGGAAGGCTCCAAATCCTTCCCTGCTATTGTAAACTATCAGCCTTAGCTTTTGTTGTCTGTGCATGTACATCTCTTTACTGTTCCTTGATCCTTTGAGCCTAAGAGACAGAAGAAGAAAAATTATTTGGAAAAAGAAGCAGCTCCAAAACTGAAGAAAAAACAGTTGGGTCCTTACTTGCCCTCACGGAAACACTTTTAATATTGTCAGGTTCTCTGTGCTTTTCAAGATGAATGCAGGAAGTGGAAACGTGATGTGAATTTTGCCATGAGCACAAGGGAAAGTCATACAGGATCAATTTGTTGAGAGATTATTCAAAGAGCCTGAAATGATGTATCAGACTTGAACAAGAGTGTGCAAATCAGCATGTTTTCAGGGAAATACAATTAACTTAAAAGTCTGAATTTAGGCTGTTATTATGCCTGCTAGTCTTGTCTTACCTTCCAGTCTGCAAAACTATAAAAAGCCTTCCAGACACCAAATGGAGGCGAAATATTTTAGAATATTATTAAAAGGCAAGCTAATCTAGGCGGATTAAACTGGAACCATCTTAGAGGAGATGAACTTCAAAGGATAAACGTCATGTTCAGGTGGTTGGAAAGAAGTCATGCCTGTCTGCTGTTTCGTTGTCCTGGAATTGGCAGATCTCTGCAGTTTTGATGATCATGAGATACTTTTCATCCAAATATTGGAACCAAAGCTAAAGATGTAAATGAATTGCTGGGATGTCAGAGATCAGCGTGTCTTGGGAAACAATTTACTATCAAAAAGTGATTTTCTTCTGAAGGCCAACGTTTAGTTTGATGTTGTGTTAGCTATCCTAGTGAAGACTAGGATATAGGAAATGTAGGTAAAAAGAGCAGCTATTTCAATACTGAGTTTACAGCTTTACAGAAGGGGCACTTCTATCATGTTCACATATGTTTATCGTCACTGATAGAGAAAAGGGAATGTGCATAAACATTTAGCGATCTGACCCTTGTAATTTTTGCACTACTGGGTATCTTATAGAGGAAAAATTGTGACTGGAACACTGAGTCTTGTGACAAAATGTTCGGCTCTGAACTGGCTCTGAATTGAAATGAAGTCTTTAATGTAGTTTTGCAGAAGTAGTTCAGCTAGATGTTTTAAAAATAACTTACTTTACCAATCTTACAAAGAGATCCTGGTTGCTGTGAATTCTGTTAAAGGAAGGAACTCTTGAGGAGGTGGGGAGGAGGAATGGACAGTGAAGGAGATCCATGACTTCTGAGTTTTGTGTTTGAAGCAGACATTTCTGTAATATTAAGAGCCAATGAAATTGCTAGTTGACAGAGCAATATACACAGCCAGTATTCAGGTCCATAATGCCTTCTGTAAAGAAAAATGAAGTCCTTAGTCTTTTCCAGACCTTCAAGTACATGGATGTGTGTATATCTGCATATATTGTTTATAAAATTGTAGTTTACTTAAAGATTTTTATCAGATCTTAATGGTATTGTTTTGTTTTTTGGAAAATTACTTGTTGAGATAGCTCTCAATTCAGGAATAAGGACGTATTTTGGAATTTGTTTTTTTGTGCAACTGGATTAGTATAAAACTTCTCAGCATATCTCCCAAAAAAAGTGTTAACTTATAATTGGAGTGAATAAATTGCTGGTTTGAAATGTTGTAGATGTGCACAGCACATTAAATTGTGAAGTGTGTTAGCTAGATTAGTGTTTTGATAATGGTGTATTATTTCAGAAGGATCCTCCATAATGCCAAAGTTTTACCTGGTTTATTTTTTAAAAGGCTAGTTTAAATTTAACAGCCAAAATAACTACTTTTCTTTGTGAACTCTGCAAGTATTCATCCTTAAGGAGTAAATTCTGTAATTTTGAAGCACTCGTATTTAAAAAACAAACCAATAACCACAACAATGGGAGGGTGGAAGTGGAAATCCATGCTTGTAGGGGTAAAAGAGAAATCATAATGGTCAAACTTAAGCTCATCTGGGTTTGCCTTTTTTCTCCCTTCCTAGTTACTGAGTCGGAAGGATAAAGCCACCTTTGAAAAGCTGGAGTACGTTATGAGTAAAGAAGATAATTACAAAAGGCTGAGAGATTATATCAGCAGCTTGAAGATGACGCCTTGTATTCCCTATTTAGGTAAGCTGAAGTATTCCTAGTGGGAAACACTAATGACAAACATACTTCTCCAGTGATTACACAAATTAACACCATCTTTTAAGCATTCATGAAACTATTTCAGTACTTCAGTAAAGGATCTATAACCACTAGTTGATTCTGGATACGCTGTATATGGAAGAAAATAACCTCACTAGGTTCAGAAAGAAAATATCTATTAAACATCACAAACACTTCAGGTTTTACATAGTTTCTGTTGCCTAGGAAATTATTTTCCCATCTGTTGTATAGATACACTGATTGAGTTCTGGAGAAGTACTTAAACTGTTATGCCTGCTAGCACTCTTAAAGAGCTAAATACTTGACTGTTACGGTAATGGTGGCGTTTAATTTATGAGAAGCTATAAATCACCAGTCTCTGAGATAAGTAAATGTAGATCTTAGGGTTTGGAATATGGTAAAATCTGGAGATATTGCTGCATTTAATTGTTCTAAGGTGACAAGAGAAACTGAGTTGTTACGTCTGAATCAGCTTTATGGAATAATTATGAGTAAATTATATTCCTGTGTATCTGAAAACTAGACAAATGTGTTTAATATGTATTAGTTTTGTTGCCAGGCTAATCTAGTGTTACTTAACGTGTCTCAGTTTAGTTTGTTTAAAGGGATCAGTGTGCCTTTTTAATGTAGCTTTTCTTTGATATTGTAAGATGTTAGTAGTCACATAAAATATGGGAATTGTTTACCCATTTTTTTCCATTTCGGGGAAAAAATAGTTGATGTTTTTGCAGATACACATTGCTCTTAAACCTAAGGTCAAGATGTCCTCCTGTGGTCACTAAGGCTTTTTAAACTGTAACCTCTTTGTTCCTGAAATTTGATACTCCTTTTACTCAACTGGGCTATTAACTTTTTCAAAATTAATAACTTGACAGTCATCTTTAGTGTGTGATCTGTGTGTCTGTATATATTATTCGAGTTGCTTCATAGCTTGATATGAGCAACAATACCATCAGTGATGTAAAATGCATATATTCAGGTTTTGTGAAATTGGGTGAATTTTACTCGCTCTATACTTAAATAGAAAAAAGTACTTTGCTGTGGAGAGCTAATAATCATTTTAATGACAAGTACTCCTATAGAATTCTTCATTCTGTCTTCATTTTTTACTTCTCTGTTACATCTGTCCCAGAAACACCCATCACTTCCAACGTGATTTTAACAGCTGTTAATTTCCTGTATTCTCAAGTGTTTGGATGTTTGTGTCTAGAATGGAAGAATCAGTATGAGCCTATTTTATCTGAAGCGCAGGTGTGAAAATTGCTGGTCTGGCATACCCTGTTTGTTGACATAGCTATTAGAACTAGGCCTGAATTAAAAGGGGCAAGGAAGAAGCCAAGCATAATGTATTGTGATTAAACATGGCATTTTGTAGCTTTACCATCATGTGTACACATATAGTATATACGCACTATATGTGGTTCTGAAATGCAGTTTCTAGCTTTCCAGATGCTTTTTTATTTATACACCATAATTTTTGAAACATGTTTCAGTTCCTTGCAGCAGTAAATGTGATGTGATTCCAGAGTTGTAGAAATGCAGGTGAGAGCAGCACATCGCGAGTGTGGACTCAATAACTTGCATGGCTCTTAGCATTCACATTTAACACCAATAAAAATGGATTCAGCATTAGGTCCTCATTACACAATGTGGGATGTGTCATCACTGTTGCAGTGGTCAGCTGGCCAACTGAAGTAGCCAAAACAAATGGGAGCAGTATATGTAATGTTATATTTCACCTTAGAATAAAAAGCCGTTCTCAAAGTGAGTCTTATCATAGTTATGACTAATTTGAGATTGCACAATGAAACAATTGAGCCATATCTTGAGAAGTAAGATTTTTATTTAACTAAGCAGTACTACCTTGTGAAACATTTTCTTACAGCTGTCTTTCAGGAATTATATCCAGAAACAGAAAAGCTGAAAACAGGTAATTGAAGTATCCATCTGATGAATATTCAGCTACTTCAGTGATAATGCTTGCCATAGACTTTGGAAATAAATGTGAAAACTGTGTTTCAGGTTTAATACAAGTTAAACTTTTTCAAGGTCTGCTTGGTTAAATTTGGTCTGATAGTAGAAGAATGGTGGAAGCTATACCCTTCACAGACAAACTGCTTCTGAATGTCCAGTGCAATAAGCTTGAGGGATGCTACAGCCTCTTTTGAAAAACTTTTCTAGAAAAAGTGTGAGAGAAAACATTGAATTTCTGAAGTCACTTACCCTGCTTAGAAAATTCAACCTGAAAGCTAAGAACTGATAGTTACAACAATTTGAAAGTAGTAAATTATTGTACAGAGTATGAACCAACCTGAAAAAGAGACACTATGCTTTACCTCCTCGTAATCTTAAATCAGCAACTTAAAATTAAGTCTTTCCTTTCAGCACACACAATGTACAATCTGAGCTTTCTCAGTGTATTTTGTAAAAATGTTTAGTTAATGCCCTCCTGCGGCTTTAAATTGGGGAAGACTCACTTTTTAGATGCCTAACATAGAAGATTTAATATAAAAGCTGAGTGCAAGTTAATTTTACGTAGGGGTTTCTGCAAAGTACAGATTTCACTGACTGCACTGAATAAACAAATACTGTTTTTGTAGTGGGCAAGAGATTCTTGTGGTAAGATTTCTTCCAAGGAGAGGAAATCTGTCAGCTGAATGAACTAAAGCTGTCAGAAGTGTTCATTAAAGGAATGTTTTGGAGGGCATTTTCAGCTTTTAAATTTACCTGAACTGCTCTTCTATCCAGCTACCCTAGAAAAGAAGATAGACTGTAGGTAGTCTGAATTTTAAATGTTTGCAATTAAAAAGCATTTTATAGAACACTTAATCAATGAGGTCTGTACGATATATGTAACAAACAAATATTCCTTATGTGAAGAACAATTTCAGAATTGTAATCTTAAACATTTCTGTCAGTTAAAATTCTTGGAATTTGGGAATGAAATATGCTGGGACTGATTCCCCATCTACCCACCTAGCCCTGCCAACCCCAATTAAATATTGTTGAAACTTGTTGGCTTTGGTCTCTGACCAAAGATTTACCTACAACCCTTGCAGCCATATATTATCAGTGAAGCTGTATCTACTCCAGAGGATGTATTTTGAAAGCAGAATGCTATTTTCTGTCCTCTGAATTACAAATAAGGTTTTGCATAGCAATTGATATAGACTAATTTAACATAACAATATTAGGGTTTCTTCAGTTAAATGGGGCTAACGTTCCTTAAAATCCTAAAGGCACATATGAGGTGCCAAACAAATACATCCATTACAGTTCAGAACAGCTTATTTAGTTTTTGTGTAATACTAAATTAGGTAAGCTGTGTGGCTAAGTATACAATTATTAAATAATTTTATATACTGGGAAGAAAGCTTTAGTTTCGGAGGCTCTGGTACCTAAAGTGAACATTTTGTTGTTTCTGATTTTGGAAGTATCTTGTTTTGATGCAGTATGTTGTACAGCTTTTGCTGAAGGTTGGAAAAGTATTTCCTGATTAATTTCTCAAATTACACATTAATGCCAGTGGAAAACGGATATCTAGAAGGTAGAAAACTTAATATAGACAGGATCAAAAGTTGTTTATGTGTAGGTGAAGTGAAATGTGTATGTCATAAGAGCAGTCCAAGTTTGGGGTGGCAGGGAGAATACACTCAGAGCTGACTGCTAATCTTTGTTTTACTATGTCAGCAGAAAGCTGTGTTGGAGGAAAATTTCTAATATTCAGAGACTCAGTCCTTCTCTGAATTGGTATGTGTGAACACTTGTTCAGATCTCATCACCCTGAATTGGAGCAGGGGAAGCGTCTCCAAGTGTCAAGTCATGATTTTAATATCGGGGCTTTTCATTTTGCCATTTAAGTTCAAAGTATCAAGAAATATTTTTGCATAGTTAAGATGTTTTAATATGGGTGTTGAAAGTAAAGAAAGTACTGAGCAATTTGGTTGTCTTCAGTTTATCAATAATTTCATACAATTATTTTTCTTTTCTTACATGAGGAACATTTTGCCTAAGTCTTTTACAGAAGGTATGATATGCAGATCTTAACGAATTCTCTACTCCACAAAGAATTTTTTTTGTATTTTATGTGCAATTCATCACTTATTATTATTTTGAAATAATTATGTGTTGCAAAAATTTCTCTTTTCTGGCAAAGCTAGAATGTCTTCAATTTTTTGTGTAGCTTCTTGGACTAAATCTTAAACAGTAATGTGAATTCAGATTTTCATTGAAAGTAATACCAACGTTTTTAAATAAATTGTTAAATAACTAATCCATTTTCACATTAAAGCAAGACAACGTCATTTCACATATTTACATTTAAGGGTTGAGCTAACCTGAAAAAGCATAAGCTTTTTAAGTGAAAAAGCTTATATCTGGTCATATATATGGAGTTTTTTACCAGCTTTAATGACTGTTTACATAAAGTATGTTGGACTTGAACAAAGATAAATATGCTTTGCAAGCACAAACATCTGCTTTTGTGAATGTGTGTTTAAAAAAACACTGTCTGTCACAGTAGAAAAGGTTTCTAAAAAAAGGAGAAGGGAACACAACGGGGGGGGGAAAGACAGGAAAACTGTAGACCTGCTTTTAGATTGTGCAAAATAATGATTAAAAAGTAATATTTTATTTTTCTGGAACTCAAGCGCTGAGAAGTTTATACGTGATCACTTGAGCACTGTGGGATTTTCCTCCTCAGTCTATAGGTCTGATCATCATTTGAACTGCTTTCAAGGAGTAGGAACCTCCCCTGTACTCAGCCCAAAATATTCCATCCTGATACTTGCTCCTGTAGTGGCCTCCTCTGTACCACACCCCGTTAAGGTTAGAGTGGGCACACGCGTTGTACCACCAGCCGCCTTTATGAAAATGAGCACAGTTTCCTGTGAAACAGAAAGAAATGGGTGAACTTCAACACTAAAGAGGAGAAACGGAGATTATAAAAAACTTCCATATTCTGTTTTATTCTTAGAAGAAACTTTGAAGTACTTCATAGCCTGTTGTGGTTGTATCAATTGCTGCTTCTACCTAAATTATAAATTCCATTGTAACAGCAACCATTGCCTGGAGGGGGGATTATTGGCACAGTATCTAATGTGACAGCTGAAAACTAAGGAGAAAAGCTCTTCTCAGACTACCAGCAGTGGTTGTCTGTGAGCTAACATTCAAGGAACTTGGATTATGTACTGTTTAGAAATACTTCAGTGGAAGCAAAGTGAGTTGATACAGTCCCAAGCAGTACGCAGGGACTGTTCCACAGTTCCACAAAGAGTTGCTTGTAACTTGTGTATTTACTGTTACAGGCTTGTTTAAGAGTTTTCAGGATTTGTCCGGCTTTATGGTTATTGACAGCTGAGAAAAAGCAGTTGAAGTATTACACTGCCCAACCTTTCTTTTACTGCTAAGGCTTTAAGGGGAAAGCTGGAGGAAGAGCATGGAAATGTACAAAAAAGTGTCCTTTAAGGAGAACAAAACAAAGTGATCTGCCCGTTTCTCATGTATTGGTACATAACTAAGCCTGTGCACAACTGCAGTTCTTTTTATGCTGTTCAGAGGCTTCATGGTGATTATTACTTTGTGGCCACAGCAGTACTCTGAGAGATCACCTGGACAGGTATTCTGACTGCAGAGAGTCACGTGCAAGTAATAAAGATCTCATTGAGCTGAGTATAAAGCCTGCTGAAGTGTGCCTGCAATGAAGGTAATAGAATCTGAATTTCTGAATGGTGCAGGCACTTGAAGGGGGGCCCTGTCAATGTGATTTTTATCATTATCGGTTTGAAGCATCTTTCAATAGAGTTGTTTTATCAGAATTTACATACTACTTTTGTACTATATTCTTTTTTTTTAAGGTGAAATCACTAATGGAATCTACTGTATTCACTTTTCACATACATACTAGTTTCCTTACCTGAATACATATCCCTGTCTCTGTCCAGTGTTGTAAATTGCTTTCCATTATGCCATATCATGGAATCGCCTGCGTTTCCTTGGTATGTTCCTAAACGTAGCCTGTAGAATTCGCTTTCGGGCTCTAGGCGGAAACTGCTGTATTCTGCATAGACTTTCTTATTGCTCCAGTCCTCTAACTCAATCAATAGTCTGTAATTATCCTGATTGGTAAGCATGTAAATATTTTCTAGTCCCAGCCAGTACTCTCCATCAATGTTTCCAAATCCTTTCTGTACAAAAGAAGATCAGAAGGTGATATTAGCTTAGATTTTCTTGTTTGTCAAAAAGCTCATCAACAGGATTGTTGTAAACCAGTGGAACTTGGGAACTGAAAGACTTTGAGCTTCTGAATGACTGCTCAACCCATGCATTTAAATGCTTTATTTTGCTGCACTTGGCCATTTACCCAGTTGGACCGCTAGCCTCATGAGGTACTATGAGAAACAGTAAAGGTAGCAAAACTGTCTTCTGTGATGTCCTCTTCTTTTTAAGGTAAAGGGTGAGAGAATAGGGAAACTGAAACAACATATTTCTTGGCAAACCTAAGGGAATCTGTAAGAATGTATGAATAATGAAATTTAAGGAGGTATATTTCTAGGTTGAGAAAGGTATTTATGGATCGGCAGTCTCAGTGTTCAAGGTAAATAACTTTATGTTGCCTTTTTAATGCAACTAGTGTTGTTTTTACTGTAAATTTAACCATGTAATTCATCTCTGTTTTTTGCTAGATTTATTAGAAATGAAATATAAAGATGTCTTTCCTTTCAAATCACAGACTACCAGTATGGTAGCTGTGAAGTGATGTTTCATACCTGCTGTCTCCTGTCCCTGAGTAAACCAGTGTTGTTAATGTTTGGTGTTGCAGCTAAGGTAGGTACGTCACCTACCGTAGCTATGTTACGCTTCCTAGTTTCTGAGGTCTTCCTGCCCTTTGTTGATTATCAACCTACAGATGATTTCCTGCTTCAGATCACTTTCTGGGGAAGTTTCTCTCCAGTAGATAAACTGTTTAGGCTCCTACCTCAAGCTGCAGTTTCACAAGTGGCTTAAGTTGGTCTAGCATCATGCTGCTGCCAAAAATGGTAGCAGTGCTTTTCTCCTGGCTCATGGCCACACTTGCAGTATTTCCCATTTCAACATTGTAGCTGTGCAGCCACACGGAGATTGCAAAAGAAGTAGAAACGTGGGCATGAGAGACATCTCTGTTGTCAGTGGTGGAGGCTTTAGTTTAAAGCCGATCACAGAGATGTACCTTCAAGTACTTGAAGTTAGGTAATAGGACTACTATTTTCCGCTGCTGCAATGTAACGACAAATCTCTTGGGGGCAAATATACCCAAGCTCAAGCCATTATTAGACACCAGTTATACACTCCTCCACATCTTCTTTGCATTATGTTCGAATGTTTATGGTTACTTTATAAGGCACTCCATAACTGCCTTATAACATTAAAAAAAAAAAAAAATAACAAACCACCACCTACTTTTCTGAGAAGTAGAGACTTTGAATAACTCCTACTAAGGAATGATTAACATTTGAATCATTAAATTCCGAGAATGCGAAAAGTGAAAATCCTCATATTAATCTCTTGTCATTTCCTTTGTATATATGACACTATTTTTAGATTACTGATTGAGTTAAATGTGGCTCAGTTCTCTTTTCAGATACAATGCACATGGCAATTGTAGATCCATTTAAAGTGTGCACTGCATCACAGGGAAGAACTGTGTCCTGTACTTATGAAGTCAGCACATTATTACTATTTAAAAAACACAGACAAATGATTTTCAGATTTCCTGTCTAGCATGTAATTACTCCAAAGCAGCATGTGGTTGTCATCCTAGGCATTATGCCTGCTAGTGCATAATATGACAGTAACACACAAGAATGTGTTTCCCTTCACCAGCCCTACATCTTCATATTTCTAACCGAATTTTAAAGGTAGAAATTATTTCCTTTAATTCATTATTAGGAATGTTTAGAAGTTGAGGCCCTGATCCTGCAAACATATTAATGTGCTTAAATGAATAATGCCACTGGCTGAGACTGTTTATTCATAAGGGAGACAATTAAGCTTTTCAAGTACTTACTGTAGTTCTCTGTGTGTTAATAAAAATCATGTGTTTAGTTAGGTCTTTGTAATAAATCACTTCCCAGTCACTGTCTAGAATAAAGTGTCTCCCCAGTTGTTGTGTTGTGCATTACAAATGCTGTCCGTTTTGACAGTAAGTTAGTTCATACAAAGTTAAGTAATGCATTGACTGAAACAGGACATTCCCACTGAATGTGGAATATGTGCCTCTGAGGGATGACCACTCTTTTTGATTTCACTAACTTAATTTCACTAACTTAAGCAGCTGTTTCCAACTCCTCAGTGTTTATCATTCAGTACAACCCTTTGCAATGAAGAATCACATTGGAAATGTTTGCACCATCTTGATTGTGATAGATAATGTCACTGCCACACTGAAATGAAGCAGCTGATTTTCTGCATTCCAGAATTTACCTTGTAACTGTCCCAGTTCCTGAAAAAGTTGACAGATCCATCTGTCCTCTTCTGAATAACCGCCCATCCTCCAGGGTCCAGGCTGTTCTCACACCATAGTTGCATTGGCTCATTACTATTTTCAGGTTTGATCATATAAATCCCGCTGTTGGAATGCCCAGCTTCCTTGGCTTGTTGGCAGTCTTTGAATGGACCTTTTTGAAAAGAAATACTGTAAGCATTCAAGCTTGGCTACGCAGTGCACATTGTTCAAGTATATTTTTGTAATGATAATAAAGTCAGTAATTCAATTAAGGTAAAACTACCATGGAAAACAGTGTGAAAAGTTACTGTCTCAGATTAACTGCGTATACACTAATAAACATGTCAATATCCTGTTTTTTTAGACAAAAACTTCATTTTGCTAAACAGTTAATGGACTTTTGTTGCCAACACCCAATTTTTTACTTCGTCTACTGTGTCAAAGATTTATACTCTGACTCTTGATATTCAAGAAGTGCGTTATGATTTTCATTACCTATTTTCTCCTGTACCACTTTTACAAAAGGTAGATGTCAGTTTACTTTATTGTGTCCTAGTGCACCCATTTGAAAATGTTGGAAGTTTAAAACAAAACAAATGCAAGACACCCAAACAACCCCCCAGGCACACCTGAATACTTAAATAGTTTGAGAGCTGCTGCAAGAAATACAGCCAATGCTTACAGATAAAGAGTTTAGTGACAGATTATTTCTTATACAGCATAACGTTTTTGCCTTTATGTACTTACCCAGTTCTAGGATCAGCCTGCTAATTGTGGATAGGATTTTTTTTTTTAAGTTTCATGTGTCATCCTGGTGTGATATGTGTAGATGGATACTCATGAAGAAAATAAGTAAGCAATGGACAGGACTTCTGAGCAGTTAAAAGGGCTCACATACTTGGGTTTTGGCCTGTGATTCTACAAAAATGCTGTTGACAGTGCTGCTTGAAAGCTCTATATCAGACAACGTGAATAGGGATTTTACAGATAATACTTACAGAAGAGTATCTGGTTATTCTGTAAGAAGCATGCAGCTTACATCTCTCTGAAAGCTTTGCCTGGTTTGCCTTTCAATTTTTGGTAATATTTTTACTTTCTATTTAGAAAAAGATTTATGTTCATGTATCACTACTTCAATTGATTTAGAGAGACTGGGTATTTACTAGTGAAAAGCAGGATATGTTCTGATGGCTGTTTAGTGGTGGATGCCCTATATGTATTTGAAAACTCATACTCAGTAAATCTGAAAATAAATTACCTACAGCTTTCCTCTTATTTTAGAAGGCTCATTTTCTCAAATCCACTTGGAAGTTCAGAGAAAACTCATCAGTCACAGAAGAAGCTAATGTGCAAAGAAGCATAGAAGACAGCTGTTGAGGTTATTCTTTAATCAAAAGTAGAGGCTGAGTGAGAGTGACCTTCATTGCAGATTAAGATTGTGTGACAAAAGCAAATTGAAAGTCATGCTTTTTTTAGATTTTAAAGTAGTAGTTGCCAGTTGGGTAAGCGTGTAATTAGGAAGAAATCCATAAAGCATTTCATATTAGGGTGCAAAAAGCTTGTGTATCTAATGAAGGTGACTATTTGGAGCTTCTGGCTGTGACAGTGCTACCAAGTATGCTGCAGACATTGAGCCATCGTTGTAAGTACTGCTGAATACTATACTGTCAGTATTTGCCAATGTTTTTGTCATTCTTGCAGTGCACGCAGAGTAGGTTAGGAAAGAAATACTGTAGGTTTGGTATGAGTGCTTTTTCTCTTGTTCACAATTAAAACTTTCATGTAATTTGTGCATATTGTAAAGTTTGTCCAGTGGATGGATGATTTCCTGGACTAAGTTGGGTCTCATTTCCTTTCCTTGAACTGTCTAAAGTAAATTTGGGTGCTGTATAACTGAACAGGAATGTTGTTCTTAGAAGTATTATTGTAAAGCAATTATTGCATCAGAAAGTTTATTTTTTTGTAATGTTTATTGAATATTAAAAGTAGCTCAATTAGATCTGCTGTGTATTATTTCATGTGATTTTTACTGGAGGAGGAATCGAGGACTCATTTTTTCCATGGGAGACCCAAACAGATGGTTGGAGTGATCTTAAGTATTTTTTAAGGCAGACAGAATTGTACTAGTCTGTTTATATCATACGCTTTGATCACTTCTGAAATTCACCTGGCATTAAGGTCGCAGGATGCAACTTGTCTGCTTTTGGATGCTCAGATTTGTCTATGTGCTTATCATAGGTTAATGTTGTAGTAGAGGTAACAGAATTCTGCTTTTAGTGTAAGGAAATCCAACAAATCCCATAATGTTTGGTGTATAACCTTGAATCTTTTTCGAGAAGTAAGTAAATTCTTTGTTATATGTAATTATTTTAAGTTCATGGTATAAGAACTGATCAATTTCTTGTCCAGTGGAAATGCTGAGATTTGTGAAACAGTGTTATATACTCCACAGTGCTGGTGTGAGTGAAGGCTCTGGCTAATGAAAAAAACATAATTATTCTGTTTAAAATATTGTTATCTATGTAAGGAATAAATATCTCATGCATATCTAGTCTTTGTTAATAGTCTGTGTACACTAAGTTGCTGAGACAGTTATAAGTTAGAAATACTCTGAGAAGATGATCTGTTTAATATTTCCTTTCTAAAATTGTGTTTTAGATGTGCGATTTAGTACAGATCATATTCTATTGGAAATTAGATGTAGTAGAGGAGGAAAATGATGAAATATTTTAAATTGGAAGCTTAATAAAATGATGGCTAAATCCTATTTTAAGTTGCCAAATGTTATCTTGAGTGGATGATATAGAAACTGTGTTTGTGTAAGCTTCATATAGAGGATTTTTTGGGCAGTAGTAGAGGAAAATTCCAAAATTGGGCATATATTAAAAAANAATTCTCTTGTAACCAAGTCTTTGACAGGCCTGTTTCTAAATGTGACTGTTTGGTTTTCATTGGTCTTCTCTGACACTTTTATACATTATAAATTGTCATCATCTTTTCACTGTCCAGGTCGTTTTCTATGACCTGGACAGTTTTGTTTCTGTGGACCATGAAATATGTTTACCTTCATTTATAAAATAAGAGATAATAACTGGGCATTGTGTTGCAATTTACAAGTTTTGGTTTTGATGATTGGTGCTCTACCAGTTGTAGCAATTCTCAACCTTCATTTTCCCAAGGCACTGCAAGAAACACTTAAACTTCAAACTCAAGAATCTAGTATTAAATAAAGGAAGTTAAATAATGTTAAAATGAATTTCCTAAGATTTCGTTTGTGTTCCCTTGCAAAAATAGATTCAAACACTGAACTTTTAGAGGCAAAGGAGTTAGTGAAACCATGGTAGATAATTTAGAGGAAAATATTTAGTGCTATTGCTTCATTTTGTATGTACAGCAGGCGTATATTGAGACAGAAAAAGGTGCAGTTTTAACAAAACCTTGAAGCGTCAGTTTTCTGAGGAAACAGGAAGTCACTATTTTCTAGAATTATACTTTTGCTGTCCGACCAGACATTAACGTAATGCTTTTACATTAGCTGTTTCCTTTGTGTCATGATGCGTGATTTAAATTCTCATGACATCTGGCATTTTACTTGGGCTTGTGCCTGAATTTTCTGCAGACCCTGAATAAAAATAGCTGTTCTTTACAGCAGTAGCTAGTTGTTTGTAATGCTGTAGAACAGTCACAAACAAATGTTTGTCTTCATCTTGGGAACCAAGTTGAACTTCCAACTGTGACTACAGGCCATTTGAAAGCAAGAAAATACACAACAACCCAAACACACACAAAAAAAAGAAACCAACCCAACCTAACCCTTTTTGGTGCGAAAGCTAACAGAAGCCAAGAGCAAGAGCTTGAATGGATGTCTGAGAAGAACTTGCTTTTCTAAATCCTTAATTATTTTTTTATCGCAATTCTGTCAATTTTAATAAAGTGAGAATCATGATGGAATTCAGGGCAGCTCAGAGGTAGTTAATTTTCTTGTCACTAGTTTTGTTTCTAGTGATGAATGAGTTTATCTAATGACCTGAAGAATATAACACATGAAGATGTGCTACAGTCTCCTGAATGCGTTTTCATTATATTTATGGTATTAGTTTAACTTGCCATCCTCTACTGACATCAAATTACTGGGAATGTAGTTACTCATTTTAAATTTTCAAAGCTGAGTGCATCTAATTGGATCCAGCCTTGATGCAATTATAGTTTCAAACTTATCCTATTTTCTTGAATATTTCAACCAAACACTTAAAGACTTATTGCACGACTGTATCAGTGGATTTAGATGTTCATTTTAAAGCAGCTCAGAATAGGAGGAGCAAAATTCTTCTAGCAGCATTACTTTCTGGCAAATGTATTTGTGTAAGTATAAAGGATAACTACTTAAAATTACTTTTTTATTTAAGACGAATTAGCTTCTGTTATTCACCATTGCTGGTTACTGTAACGTGTAGCTAGTAGGCATCTTCAAAGAAACAGGGCTAAACACTAGAAAGTACATGCTAATATTCAATATAAGTCAAACCCAGCTGGAGACAGAAACCCCAATACTTTGTGACTCAAAGTTGTAAATTCTTCAGATTAAATTTCTGAGTATCAACTATTTCAACAAATTTCACTTATGCAGCTATAGCATAAGAATTAGACTATTTGACAGACAAAAGCTTTCCCGGGGGGTGGGATGGAATGGGGTGGCGGGGACAAGTCAGGAGCAACGGCTAGCTGTGCCAGATACTTTAAATTCTTCATTCTATTTCTATAACCAGGACAGTTTCCCTCTGAAACAGAAAAATCTCAGGTTAGATAAATAGTGATAGTTAACTCACCCTCATTAATTAAAGCCAGTGGTGGTACTCTGAAAGGACTCTTTGTAGGAGAAGTAGCTGGATCAGGTGGTGGCCTTACATCTCTGTCTCTAGGGTAACCTGGGTCTCGCTGTATCTCGTTACCTCCCAGAAGAACGGGAGTGTATGGCTGGCTGTTAGGAATGTGCTGTGGTACAACTTGAACAAGAGGTGGAGACCCGTGGGTGTCCTGTCGTGAGAAGATCCTCAAGCACTGCTCTTCTAGCAGTGAGATAGTCACAGACTGATTATTTACAAGATCAGTTAGTGCTGCATATTTTACTTCAAGCTCCTTGTATTTTGTTGCCATCTTCAACATTTCTGTTGTAACATTAAGGACTTTGTTTTCCAGTTGGGAAAGCTCAAGTGAGTTATCACGCTTTCGGATTATTTCATGCAGGAGTTGCATATAGAGTTGGGTGACCCGAGAGTTCATGTTCCGACTTTCTTTCCTCAGTAATTTTACTTCATTCACAATGTTTCCATCCACGTCCACTACCAATTGCAAAATGTCAATCTCCCGCTTTTGCTTGGACAGGACATCCTTCAAGTTTTCTATGTCCATTCTTGTGACTTCGTCTTTTCTGTTACCAGTACCTGGTCCATTAGTATTCACACAAATTGGCCCTGTGATTTTTTGTTCTGGGACCAAGAATGTGTAACCACATTTCTTCCCTTCCTCTCCACCATCTGCTGAACGAGGGTGCCTCCGTTGGGATGTTTTATCAGGTGTAGATTGTTCTGTACAGCGCCCGATAGACAACAGGAGGAACAACAGTACACCCAAAGTCCATTTAAATATCTTCATTTTGAAGCAAGTATGATGACTGTCAGGTGAGACTATTGAAGAGATAGAAGATAAAATAAATTAGAGCCATAACTAATGCTTCTGTACTGCTTTAACTGCATAAGATGATGGGTTTGTCACGCTTACATTTACATAGACAAGTCTCTGGAATCTGTTACTTCAAGTTAGGTTCCATTAGATTGGCTTCAAAGAGTAACTTTCTATTTTGAGCACCAAAACTTAACATTTAGGTATTGGATTTAGTAAAAAAGTTGTGCTGGATAAACTTTCAGAAATTAAGTTCTGCTTAGATTATGTATTATGCTTTCATTATAAATTTGACTGCTTAGTTCTGTACTTACTGCAATTAAATGCACAAGGTTATAGAACAGAGTGCTTGCAGAATATCTTTGTGGAAGGGAAGCAGGGAGACGGAGTGGTGGCTGATAGTATTTTAAAAAATATTTATCTAAATTTTGGAATTTTGATTACATAAGCCTTTCTTGTCCTCTTTTATATTTATATATGTATATATAGAGGTATAATTTCTTAAATACTATATATGTACCTATTCATATATACACACATTTTTCAAAGTTATATATACACAGATCATAGAATAATAGAATCATCTAGGTTGGAAGGGACCTTTAAGATCATTGAGTCCAAACATCAACCTAACACTGCCAAAACCAGCACTAAAACATGTCCCTAAGTAGACTTGAAAAATACAGACATATCAAACACTATTTTTGGACATTAGTGTTAGGCAGAAGATTAGCGTGACATGGTTGTCTTGAACATTAAAAATTACATATTCAAGTAACTTCAAATTTGTAAGGAAAGCCTGTAACACGGCTTGCTGTGTATTTGTGTTCCTACTTATTTGCCTTTTGAGATGAATATTTAAAATTGTTGCTGCACTATTTTTGTCTTTGAGAACATTTTTATCCAAATAAAACTGGGTTATCGGGTGTGTTACCAATATAAATACCATGCCAAAGAGTTTCATTCACCTTTTAAAGATAATTTATTTCCTTTAACTTTGTTGAAGAATTAAAATACAGTGATAAAGATTCAACAATGTTTTTAGAGAACCTTTTTTTTAACTTTTAAAATATTTGAGATGATAAACAAAGGTAGCACTTAAATCAGGGGAAAAAAACCCTCATTTTTCATGTCTTGTTTTGTCAAGGAGATCCCTCTTCTTTCTTATCTCAGCTGCTGATCTGTCTTTCCTTTCCAGACTACTATTAGCAGTTGTACAAGGCCTCTTACACTGGCCTTTGTATGAAGAGAAATAAAGTGAAACTGGAGAAAGTTAATAATTTTCATGCTGTTCCTGCCAAGTTTAAGTGCATTTGGCAATCCGGGAACAGTCATCCTGAAGAAGCAGACCAGTGCTGCTCCCTTTACGTTCACATTTACAAATGATAAGCTGACTTCTGTGTCAGGTCACTTCTCCATGTTTTGTTACTGGCTTTAATATTATTTCTACAAATTATGTCCGCTCAATCTCAGAGTAAACATATCAAGTCTTTATTTTTTGGCTTCACTAAGAGCAGTGGTTATAAACTTCAAACCATGCTGTGCATGCAGTCAGAAATTATATCTAGGAATCTTGATCGAATGTTCCACTGTTGCCTAAAATGCAACTTTTTGGCTGACAGTTGTATTGCAAGCCCTGCTTCTGGGAGGGGAAGAAAACACTTGCTTTTAACACATACTGAAAATCATTTCTTACCCTACATAAATGGAGGGAATACATAAAAGTTTGAAAAAGTTAATATTTAAAACCTTATTTCTGTATGTTTTACAGTTAGTACGTAGTAATAAGTATTTTGGTATCTGCTAGTAACTCTCTTTCTCAAAACCAGAACTTGCTTAAAAGTTTTGTTAATATTTCTCTGCTGTGTAACTTCTGTGTTGTTGTTTTGTTTTTTTTTTTAAAAAAAGGAGGAAAAAGTATCACTTTTCTCCATAGCTAGTAGTGTGTTTTTATTTGGTAATTTCAGACATTTAAAATATTAATCACTTGAACAATGCTCAGAGTTGGAAGTTCATTAGTTTAAATTTTCACATGAATTGTGGTAAACACATGGGAAACAGGTTTGTGTGTGGTTTCTAACTGGACAAGTATGAGCTGAACTAATTGTCTAAAGTTTGAAACCTCTTCACATCTCCTAAATTATTTTTCAGTACTTCTGTGTTCAGTGTTTGCAGATGCAGGGCAAGTGACTTAATGGCATATGGTTAAAGATGAAGCCATAGTACAAGTCCAGTATTTTATTGTGTTCACAGTATATAATAGATACTTCATAGTCTAAAAAGGTGAATAACACTTTAGTTTTTGGTACTTTTTAAAGACCCTATACAGTTACTTAAATAATGAATGGCTGGGGGTTTTCCCCTCAGCAGCACATTTTTCCCCTGAAATACATTAAAACTTAAATGACTGCTTCCAAACCAAACATTTTGCAGTGCAGCCCACTTTCTCACCATGTATTCTGCTGCAGTCTGCTTTCTGTGTTTCTTTTAATATGTGTTCACTTTGAACTTTTACACTTACGCGTTAAAGTTCTCTGTCTATATATGTGCTGTCAGACCATAAAATGAATTAAATGGTCTAATATAGCATAACTAAATGCAACAGCTGCATAAGATTATGCCCTAGAACTTTGAAATAATTCATATGTCTTGTATTAAATTGAGACATTCAGATAAGCAGAGATGAATTCCTTCTGAGAATCTACCTGGTAGGGAACATATATGCTTCCATGGAAATTCTAATGTTGAAAAAATTAAACATCTTACAATGTTGCTTGGCATGTTTGAGCAGCTTAACACCTAACTTGTTATACAAGCATAGGTTGTGAGTAAGATATTTACCTGGAGTTTTAATCAGATTAGAAGGAAATGAAAATACTGTTTCAGAAACTTCCTGATGTTCCGGGCAAGCAGCTTAAAAAAATACAAACTGTTTATCCAAAATATCACAGAATGATAGCCTAATATGTAAAACTAAAAAAATGACAGATATTAGAGTTGGGAAATAGTTTTAGGTTTTTTTAATTAGACACATTATGTCACAGATTCACAGGTTTAGATGTTTAGGTAGTGTCATAACTGTTACGAGATAAAGTGGTTGAGGCTCAGGGATCAGTTTAGACAGAACCAGTCTCAAACCCTTCCTGCAAGCTGCTTGTAGTGAGTTGGGCTGCTGAAATGCCTGAATGCAGACCTTGGAAAGTAAGCGAGAGAGATCATGATTACAGATACTACTGCTTTAAAATGTTGTTTTAACTCTTTATGAACTGTCATGTTTTTTAGATTACAATAAACAGTCACTTCACTGGTTCTGTCATATATCTGTGTCACCCTGGTGTGAGTCTCAGATTTCTGTAGAAGTTGCATTACGTATGTTCTGGTATGCTGATGTTCTGTTGCTTCAGTAGGAGAAAATGTGCAATTTGCTACTCTTCATAGCAATACAAACTTCATCACCATCTTGTCAGAAATACTCAGAGCTATGGATAGGGCTTCAATACCATTTTACATTTAATACCATTCCTTTTTCTTCTGGTTATTTTCTCTTTCCAGACTGATTCCCATGAAAAAAAAACCCACTTGTTTCCAAAATTAGCCTTTGATTTATTACTTTTTTAAAAGTGATTAAAGGAATTAAATTACAAATTAAAAAAGCAAAATAAACCAGTAACTACTATTTTTAACTTTCACTGAGAAACTACAATAACATGGGCTGTGTTACCCCCCAAAATATTGTATTGCTTACAAATATTAGGGTTGCAGAATGAGGAAATGCGGAAGCTAGTATATATTTGGCATTTTTTAACTTTCTACACAACAAACTATTTGTTCTTCGTTGTACTTCTGTGACTCTCATGTTCAGCAGGATGTAGAGTTTGGAGACCCACAACACAAAGTAGAAGCTGTTCTTTCAGGGCTGACAAAGACTGCTTTTCCCTGGGCAGTGTAGGTTGTTGCGACTGAAGGTAAGGAAGGTGTTGCAGATAAATGTGCATACAGAATTCCCTTTGTATGGAAAGTGGAGTATCAGTACATATCTTTATTCAGAATATTTATTAAAAGAATATGGTCAAATGATATATATTAACAGTGCCCTCTCTTATAAACCTCCATTTATAAACATGTAAAACAGGAAGAGAAACAGACAGGGGTTTTGGAGAAAGTGAATGGTAATACTAAGACTAAAGATCATCTGAACACAATACCAGTTAATCTGAAAGCTCTGTTATTGATGTTATGCCTACTTCATTTTCTGTTAAGCTTTGTCTAAGTGGCTAAAATCAATAAAACCATCTTTGTTCTCCTATCTCTACACAGAATAAGTGGAGATTGCTGTTGATTTTTTTTAGCTTAAAACTGGGTCCATAACATTAGAAGTACTACTGATGTGGGGAAAACACTCTTATTATAGGAGAAAGGTTCATGTGGATTTTTGGTATATCTGTCTACTGCAGTAAGTTACTTTCCCCTGTATAAACAAATGCTTTTCCAGCAAGTCGCTCTGCCTCTGCTGAAATAACAGGATTACTTTCAATTGTATTGACTGGGATCCAGGAATAATACATCCTTGGTATTTGTTACTCAGATACATGAAGTATTGACTCAGGGAATTCTGCTTCTCTGAGGTTAATGGGAATCTGATTCCTTTTAGGAAAGGCAATCGAAAAATCTTCAGGGGTTCTTGAAGTAGTTACTGAAAATGTGTCACTTTTAAAAATGATAGATTCTTAGAATTTCTCTGCAGAAGAGATTTGTAAATCTTGTCATACTGGATATTCTGAAAACACAGCAAAATATCATAACACTTCCAGATTTTTTGGTGAAGTTTTTCTTTTAATGTGGGGGTTCCTTTTCATTTGTTTGCAGCCATTGTGTGTGTTTGCACCATTTTAGCAGGCGGGTACAATGGAGTCGTGCGTTTTGCATTTGCAAATGTGTTATTTAGGGGCTCTAGAATTCTCTGTAAAACAGATACCGAAGACATTAAGCATCTAGTGATGTTTGCTATAGGAAATTTAGCTTCATTCGTTGGTGTACAAATTTTAAAGACCAGACTAATAGCGCATATTACAAAAAACAAACTAAGCCCAGTAAGACAGTAATTAAGACCTGATAAAGCCATGTAGTTACTGGCAAAAGTTTAAAGGTTCAGAATTCCCATTTTTTGAAGTAAATTCCTGTAAAACTTTAAATGGCATATTTTTTCCATCATACTTCAGATCATTCTTGTGGCAACAGCATAATATCAGTATTCCATTATTTGTTTTAAATTCAGCATTTCAAAATTTGAACTCTAAAGTTGGAAGACAGTGAAGGAGAAAGAGTTAAAACCTTACACATAGTCAGTTTATTGCTTTAAAATTATTGACTCAGCTGTTTTCATTTGTGAAAGATTTAGGAATAGTTCTAAGCAGTGTAAATCAAAACCTTGGCTAATCATGAATGAGTGGAGACTGGTGTCCAAAGCACACAATGTAGGCTTCAAATGTTTTTTTTTTTTTTTGTTGTTGTTTAGGTTGTTCTCTTTAATATGTAAAGAAGCACAAAAGGATAGTAAGAAAAAAGGGTTCAAGAACTTGGAAAGGATCCATCTTTCTTGTTTGTCAAGACTGCTTCAGACTTTTTTCCTCCCATAGCTACTACATCTTAATTAAGTTTGCTTTCGGTAACACTTTGTCTCTTCTTTTAGCATCACCCCCTTCATTCTTTTTTACTGTGTCAGACATTTCTGAGAGTTTGTTAGTACAAATACATAACTTCAATTCTTTTCTATTGTTCTGGATTATTTACCGAGTCAGCATGAAGAAAGGCAAAAAATAGAAAATTATGTGTTAAGAACTCTTTTTTGGATTTTTATCTGTACTTTTGTCTTCTGTTTGTAAACAACTGTTTTAATTATTGACTTGCAACTGCATTCTTCCCCCTTCCTCCTCCCAAAGAACAACTGTAACAAACCTCTATTTTCCACCTAATATAGTGTTGCATTGTAAGTTGCATTTTATGTTTATGAAATGAATCTTTATTTAGAAGCAAACTGCTGTTCAATTGAGGTACGATTATCTTCCCCATCGTTCCACAAATTGTTAAAGGAAGCAATATTGTGCCTGTTGCAGCAATGTCTTTCAATTTTCAGCTGCACAATTGTTTGTGCTACAAACTTGATTATATTCTGAATCGATGTATGACTTGGTTTTCTTGGTTGGTTGTACAACTCAGACTACTTCTACTGCTCAGAAGTACCGTAAATAAAAATCTGGTTGAAACAGTATACAATGATTGCAACTTACAGATGTGCATTGATTTACTTGGGACTTTTTACAGTGGTTTTATTGAGGTATCCATTTTCTAGTTTTAGTAATGTTAGGTCTATGCTCTGCTGTTGGGTGAAATCCAGCTTCCCTGAAATTGATAGCATTTTTGGCTTTTGCGTTCTGGTAAGATTAGAATTTCACATTACTATGTTCACAATACCCCAATTACATGCTTAGCAAAGAATCTGGTAGTACTAATTTTCTGTAACTGTAGATAACAAAATCTACAGAAGATTACAGCTAAACAACTGAAATGTGTTCATCCTTACAACTGGAACGAGTTAGTCTCTGCTCTTATGCAGAGTCCTTTTTAATTCTTTCCAAGTTTTCAAAGTATACCAAATGCCACAAAAGTGAGGTTTATATTTCTGTCAAACTTTTCTCAGGCTGAGAGATATTTGTTTCTTCACAATTGTATGTTCAGGGAGATGTATGTAGAATTAGCAATTAGCTCAAAATTAAACTTGCAAGTAAGAATAACTTTAAAACTTACCAAGAAAAAAATCTTCCAGCTGTTTTGCTTCTGCGGTAGATGGAAAATCCAGAGACCAAGTTGCTTTTTCTTCCTATATTACCCGATGCTGTGGATTGTTAATCTGCAGTTGGAGTTGAAAACTGCTTTTGTCTTTCTCTGTTAGATCCAAGCTGTATTGAGGAATTGGGTTTCTCCATATGATAACCAAGCTAACTAATCATTAAAAAAAAAGAGGAAAAAAGTTTTGTTCCAGTATGTGTTATTCCAGAAGAGAGAAAGAAATGTTTTTTGAAACTGCAGTGTTCTACTCTCATATGCAGAAGTGCACTAACCAGCTACAGCTGACCCAGATTCCATATACATCACTTTTGGACAGTTTTTTTTAAACAAACACACACTCGCCTTAGACGTTCAGCCCACCTATGATGTCACCACAAACACACTGAGAGCAGAAGAAACTCCTCCTTCGGATTTCCTATCCATACCCTCCAGAAAAGGAGGGGGTAGGGAGGCTGAGAAGTTAGGAACAAGGAAAGATTGTTTGCCAGTAGAAGGGAGGGTACCATATGGCAACAGACTGTGCAAGAGTTCAGCAGGCAATTACAAATCAAACATTTTTACTACGCTGCCTAAAGATGCCTTTCAAGTTATTACAGTACTGGGCTTCATTTAGAAGAAAGATTCTTTCAGGCTGATAAAACTCGATTTGTGTTGCTGGGAATAAAAGGGGCAGCCTGGCTGGATACAACAGGAAAAATGAACCATTTATAGTCTAGAAGAATGTTCAACAGAATGTCGCATTCAATTCTTGACATTCAGTTAATAAGAAACAGTTCCAGTTGTTAAACACATGAAGTCTCCGATACATGTGGAAAATGTTAAAACTGTGTGTGTGATGGTTTTGGGTAGGTATCAGAATATTTGATAACATCTGAGTGGTGTTAGAAGTAGCAAAACCCACAGAGATTATGCCCTGTGCAGAATGCAGAATACTGGTTTTAGTTCTGTCAATAGTCAGCCAGCACTTAAGCGCATTCAATTTGCTTTCATTGATTTGTTCAGTTTCTGCACAAAGGACATGCCAATTACATTTGAAAGAGAATTACCCTAGTATGCTTTCAAAATTATTTTAGACTTCATAGAAATGCATTGAATAAGCTTAGAGAACAACTCTCTACAGAAGAGCTCTTGATTTAGCTAAAAGAAAAAAATCAGTGCTTAATTGAGCAAGTCATTCAGAAAGATAATTCTACAAATACATTGGTGTATAAAGTCCTGCATAATATTGCAGGTGCCTGTTCATAGTGAATTTCCTTAATTAGTAAGCATGTTTTGCTTCTTTCTGTGGAAGACTGAGTAGGTTTGGGATTTTTAAGGCCTGTTTGGAAATTGCTTAGCAATGTTAGGTTTGGGACAGCTTATGCAGTCTAGATAGCGTAGCAATTAAATGTGGCTATCTCATGTTTCTGATTATCCTTTCTATTTTTTAATAAACTGATTCTAGCAGAATAGAAAGTTGAGAAATTTAGTAGTATATCAGGTCATATGTAAAACTTTTTTTATTCGCTTTTTTATATGTCACCTTTGAACCACAAGTATTTTAATTTGTTTCTGTGTGTGTGCACACGCGTGCATGTATGTGTTGATTTTGGAGTGATGCCCAGAGTTTCCCAACTCACATTTGAGGACTGTACTGCTTAGGTGCTATACAAACACAACTGCTGTTCTTGTGAGGTTGTATTAATAGTCTTCCACCTGTAAAGGCAAACTTCTTGTTATGATTTTGGTTATACAAGGCTGAGAGGTGAAGCAAAATATAATTTTAGAAAATCCCTGTTGCCGAAATAAGATTCGTAAAAAATATGATTTAAGTTTGTATATTTTCTTGTTTGGATATCTTGTGGAAGATGCAGGGGATGAAGAGCAATTCATTTTAATAGCAGAGTTGCTCAGGATATGTTTCATGCAGTTGAGACAAAAATGATTAGTCTTTGGGCGAAGTTCAAGAAATTGAGTTGCATTTAGAATTAAAATAAGTGGTTTATCTACAACATTAGTATCTAAAGAGGAGGATTTTCCTCTCTACATGATTAAGGGATTGAAAGAGTAGTAAGGTTACAGTGCAGGAAGAAAGCAGGTAGAAGACTTGAAGGCTGTTGGATCTTTAGAGTTGCGATTAATATGAACTGCAGGATTTATACCCCATTTCAATCTGAGTGCGCTTTTTGCCTAGTTAACTTTTCCTATGTTGCTGCAAGTTGAGTTTGAGTTTCTATTTAGCTTGAAGAGTTATAGATAATACAATTTTTTGCCTTCTGTTACTTTTTTAATTGCTGAATTGGAGGAAGTACTAGACTTCCTAAAAGAATTTGTAATTTTTATCATGTATTTTAGCATTGTGTGTTTAGAATGCTTCATATTTGTCAAGGGAATAATTAATTTGTGATATGGAAGAAGGTTAGGTTCATGAGTAATTGTGCATGTCCTTGTAATAACTTTAGATTTAGAAATAATGACACTGTTAAAGTCAGCCTGTACATGCGTGGTGTGATGCAGGAGGAAAAGGGTTCTCTCTGCCTCCTGCTGATTTGTCATACAAAGAATGAAAGCTTGCACACAGGAACCTAACTGTACTCGTAACCTCAGCATCTGCAAATATAGCTGAGATAAGGTTGACAAAACTAAGGATTAAGTGATTGAGGAGAGTGCAAATTCAACACCAGACAAGGATGGCATGGTGATGTACTTTCCTGTAAGTCCAAGCATTATTACTGGTTTACTCTGAGGTCTGAAGGCTCTCAGAGATCTTGTTGAAATGATTTTTTTGAGTAAATCCAGAATACTATTCTGAGGCAATGCTGCTGTCAACCTGCATGCACATTAGTCAGCGAAAGCAAAAATTCTTCAAAATATCATTTGTGAGGGGTTTTTTTTCTGCTAAACATGAGACATTAAATAAATAAACTTTTCATTCTAATCTTATTCAGGTATTTTTCTGTCAGACTTGACGTATATTGATTCTGCCTACCCATCAACAGGGAGCATTCTGGAAAGTGAGCAAAGAACAAATTTAATGAACAACATTCTTCGAATTATCTCAGATTTACAGCAGTCGTGTGAATATGGTAAGCTAGTGTGTAAATATTGCAGCACTAAAGAGAACAATTAAAAAATCTTTAATATTTGTCCTCTGTAAGGCAATTTAAGTTAAGGCCCAGCTCACTGGAATGCCATTAAAGCTCTCCCCCACCCTCTCAGCCCAAAAGTTTTTTCTGGTGGTGTTGGTTATGACAGAGCATCAGCATGAGGAGACAGATTAAAAATATCCTTTTCCTATATCATACACTTCTGCAGTACATATTTTCTGATGAAAAATGTGGAATATATTGTACTTAACAGTAGTTTTACTAGTATGTTATAAACTTGTTATCTCCGTGTTTCATAATTTTATGACTATGATCTCAAAAAATATTAGGATTGCTTTAGGAGTAGTACTTTTACTGGAGATAATAAAATACATTCATTTGGTCTTTTGGACATTTATAGTTCTGTTCATAGGTTAGATAATGTATTTTTTCTTCAAAGGTTGTCTCCCTCACAATCCTCTTCAAGTTCTAGTAAAGTCATAAGGCTGTGTTTGTGATGGTGGAATGTGAAATTAGCAAAGGATTGTGGCTTCACTGAAAGCTCAATATAATGAGAATGTGGGCTGTGAAGGAGTCCTCAGATACAACCCTCCAAGTCTGGGACATCAGTTTGACTAGGGGCGCGCTCTCACTTCTCCCTTACATGTACTCTTATAAGCGGAGCAGCTCTAGGGGGGTACAAACCTGGCTTTATGGATGTGGGGAATGTCAGCTCAATGCATGAGAATTGCTATGAAGGACAAAAATTTCAACATCAGTAGGGACTGTAGTTTGTACCTTCATCTCACATAAAAAGGCAAGAGATCTGATTCTGTTTAAATAGTTTCTAGAAAATAAATTTGCTTACAAATGAATGGTATAGTGATAATGAATGTCATCTGTTCTCCAGATATTCCTCTGTTGCCTCATGTCCAAAAATATCTAAACTCAGTTCAGTACATAGAAGAACTACAAAAGTTTGTAGAAGATGACAATTACAAGTAAGTATGAAATGATATAACTTACTGTAACTCATTACAAAATAACTTTTGTAATACAAAGGCTGTCACTTTTAAAATTGCATTTGTTTCGGGGTTTTATTTGTCTCAGGTGCACCAGTTGCAAATAGTGAGGTTACAGCAGGGTCTGCTCAAGACAATTTTCAGCATGCTGTATGGCATATCTCCTTACTTTTCTATGCCTGACTGCATCAAGTCCTAGCTTTCAGGTCTGTTTGGTCTTTGGATTTGATCTGCAGACCTCTTTGAGTGTTCGCTAATGAAGACTCCATACTTCTGGCTCACATGTAACTGTTGAGTCAATAAGATGGATCCCATGATTGGAGATAGCTTATTTCATTTTTCACCAGAACAAAGTCATCTGTGTGTCCCGTCCCAAGTTCTTACTGAGTGTGACTTATGGTGTTCACTTTTGTATATAGTTCACTTTCATTTTGTATTTTTCTCTTTGATTAGGTTATACAGTGTAAGTAAAATGTAAACACCTGATTTTTGAGAGGCAAAATATTGTCTGTGTCCCCACCCATTCATTCCTCCCAGCATACCACCCGAAACAGAGGTTTCCACTTCCTTAATTAAAAGGTTATTACTGTATTGAGTGATTTGGCATCCAGCAAAACTCAGGGATGGAAAACTCTGGCATGAGACAGGAACAAGTCCTGAGGATAGGAAAAAACCTAAAGCAAATCTGTTGCATATGAAGAAAGTTTATGTTCATTGGCTGATCTACTTGAGCTTCCCCACCCATTCCCATCCTGCCTGCCTGGGAAGTTTGTCACCTCAGTTGTGTAGAATTGGTTGCTTGTGTAGCTACATTCGAACAGCAGGAGGGGTACGCATGCTAGAGGAACAGATAGGCTTTACCGTTTAATAGCCCTAAGTTGGATTTACTGAAAGGCAGCAAATGGGGACCCCTCAGTTTATGTCAAAGAACAGTTAACGAGGGCTCAGACACATGGGTTCCCTTCTAAGATTTTAAATTGTTCTCTGTGTTTTTGTGTGCAAGCATCTGGCTTTACCTTTTTGCTGAAATGTTCTATAGCCTGATTTTGAAAGTATTCCTTTCTTGCACAGGCAGTAAAGCTCTGTGGTCAAACACTTGAAGAAAAAACAAAATGAAACCCAAACATAAGTTTCTTAACTGCA
Source organism: Ibidorhyncha struthersii (assembly GCA_013398815.1). NCBI lineage: Eukaryota > Metazoa > Chordata > Aves > Charadriiformes > Charadriidae > Ibidorhyncha > Ibidorhyncha struthersii. The sequence goes on from VZSZ01007841.1 coordinate 1,716,271, forward strand.
ATGTCTGCTTCTTAGTGGCATATTGTTTTCATGAATTTCCACACTCCACCTTTCTCCACCTTCACTAGATAGGACTCACTACTAGTGGGAATTTTATTGCGGAAGGAGCTACAGTTTCTTCATCCTGTACAACCCGTGTTTTGATAGCAGGGAAGTGAATGGAGACAATTGCACGTAATGCAGAAACATGGCCACTATTAAGAAATTCTGTCTTTATACCTATGGATTTTGTACATCTCTAAACTGAATTTTTTATGGGGGAGGAGTGTATTTTGCAGAGCTATTCTTACTATAAGTGGCTATTCTACTTTTTATCCCCTAAGGTGTCTGCAGAAAGGCTGAAGAGAGCAGCCATTGTGACTTGAAAAAAAATTAATTTATTCCTGAAGGATTTTATTTAAAAAAAATATATATATATTAACATTTTAATGAATCATTGCTAAACTGTCTGAGCATGAGAGGGAGAGGAACTGTAAAACTTCAAACTTTTTCATCCCAAAATTAAGTATATGCTTTTCCAACCCTGCTGATTTCAAAGTTTCTAGTTCTGCAAACTGGGTGGACAAGATATGCTTGATCTTCCTGGATTGTTCTGCCCTCTTTGTGGTACTGTTGGAAATGGCATTAAAAAGTGCCTGTTATAGGGGGAAAAAATACTTGAATTATGGATGCGGTCAAATTGATAATGTATTTTCCAAAGCGCAAAATAAGGATTTTGGCTTTTAGACCAGTAAATACAAAAGGCTTGGCCCGGCACACTCATGCTCTTTATAGAAAACTTTAAAATATGAAGAGTAGCAAGTATAAGTATTTTAGCCAAGGTGGGGGTAAGATTTGTATACTTCTTATTCTTCCCAGTTTTTATGCTAGAGTAGTGGTGGTGTTACTGAGTTTCATGTTTCTGCTAGCAGTCCCAGGGCCATGTAGGTCCTGGCTTACGTGTGGCTGTTTTCCTTGGAGGGTGATGCCAACACTGAGCAATGACCTCTTCCCCTGGCCCTTCCACACCTTGTTAACAGCTCGTGTTGGGCTCTTGCTCACAGAGGGTGAAGATGGCAACTGGTGGCTGCTTGTGGCTGGCTGTGCCAGTTGCGTCAGGCTCCCTCATGCAGAAGAGGTTGCAGGGCTCTGCTGTAGCAAAGGTTTTGCTGTTGAGTCTGGTCCTCCTTCAGCATGGTATTGAAAACCTGTCCCGGTCTGTATGAACGAAAGCAATAGACTCATTTACTACATTATGTCCTAGCATGTCATTTGGTGAATCCTGGGTCATGTTGCGGTGCTAGGGCTTTTTCCACCCCAAAAAAAAGAATGTTTGGAAATAGTGTGTGCTAAAGATAACTATGCACGGTTTGTATTAACTTTATAGTGTTTCTTGCAATTATAGAAACAGGCAGCTTTCAATTGTGAATTAAAAAAAAAATATTCAAAAACTTTCTCTTATATGCTTCTATTTCCTGATAAAATAATTTTTAATGCTTCTTTAATGCAGACTTTCATTAAAGATAGAACCAGGGACCAGCACCCCCCACTCTGCTGCTTCCAGAGAAGATTTAGTAGGTAAATGCTTAATAAATGTTAGAAGACTTGAGGTTGTCAAATGCATTATTTTTGATTGTGAACATGGAAAATATTTGCCTGAGGCTAATAAAGAAGTGTGAAGTATAAACACTGTATATTTGTAATAAAAAGTGTAAAGGTGATCTGTAAAGAAATTCTTTCAAGGAATTGAGTCAGTTTCTGTATGTATTGTGGCACTAACTTGTTAGTGTCATTTGGGGTGAAGAGCTATTAAATATTCATTCTTTGTTGTGTCTAGACAGAAGGGCCTTCATATAAACTTTTCCTGGTATACTATGCTTCCAAAAAATGTGCATTATTTTTGATCAATGCCAAAAGTGGTTGAAGGCAGGAGTTTCAAAATGTAGAATCAGTGGGACCTGTTTAATGCCAATGTAGCTAATGCAGCAACCTTTAGGACTTACAAAATACTTACTACTAGATGGTCTATTTGAAATAAGTGTGTTTATTTTTAATTCTGTGCAAAAAACCTAAAGTATAAGATTTTTTAATTATCAATATGAGTATATCAATGAGTTTTATCACAGGCTGTCTCTTACAAACTGAGTTTAAGAGGTCTTGTGCAGCTCTTCCACAATTTTCTGAGACGTAACCCTGATTGTAATTCTAAAGTTACTCGGGAGTAATGTCTTTTTTGTTCCCAGGCTCTGAAGTTGGAGCGTCTCCACAAAGTGGACGGAAAAATGTTGCAGCTGAAGGAGCCTTGCTACCACCAACACCCCCTTCGCCTAGGAACCTGATACCACATGGGCACAGGAAATGTCACAGTCTGGGATACAAGTCAGCATTCTATTTAACCTGAGAATCCTGAGCTTTGTGATGTATTATCTTTAAATACAAAAGCTTTGCTTTTTAAAAGTAGCATGACATATACACAGTACTTCACTTAGAGACAATATGTGGCAAGAGACCAAGCTCAGAGCTATAATGGTAGTATCCCAACCAAAGAGAATTAGTCAAAATAGGAAGACTCTGTGGCTGTTACGATAAAAATAGCCAATGAGTTAGTCAAAATAGGCTCTTTCTGAATGACAAAACTATCCCTTATAGCGACTCAATGCCAGTGTAGTTCTTTCAAATACAAACTGAAAGAATTGCTTTATTGGTATTTTTAGGATGAGACCTCATTTGTAGACTTTCATATACCTTTGTATAGTAATGGTTTCATTTTTTTTCTATATAGGTGTACTTCCAATTAATATCTTGATCATTATATCATCAATTCCCTTTGTCATCTTTTCAAAATGCAAGACTGTAGCTATTTGGGAATTCATCTCAACTTACATTGTTTAAGTTTACCTTTAATGAGCTAGCATGCACTTCTAAAGTTCAATTATGTGTTATAGTAAGACAAAAATACCTTAGGATATTGAAAGTAATTTTTAAAGTACTCCTGACTTTCTCTTTGCTCAAAAAGCACTGTGCAGTTTTAAGACTAGCGATTCCTATAGATAGTATAGTTTGTGCACAATTGCTTGTGACTTGAGCTGTGATTTAGTTTGGTATTCGGAACACACTACATGCAATCCTTCAAGATGTTAAAGCAACAGCTTTTGAAATGTATCAAAGATAATGTTGTGACAGTCTTATCATTGTTCATTTCTAGTTTCATACACAAAATGAATACGGCTGAATTTAAAAGCGCAACATTCCCTAACGCAGGACCAAGGCATCTACTGGATGACAGCGTCATGGAGCCTCATGTCCCATCCCGAGGGCAGGCAGAAAGTTCCACCCTTTCTAGTGGAATTTCAATAGGTAGGAACTGTAAACATACCCATGCAGTACATGGTCTTTTAATATAGATTTTAGCACAAATAGTTGGCAATTGTACAAGCAGTGGTACTATTCTAAAATAAAAATTCTATTTTAGAACAAACTATAGGAATGTAGGTGTAGAAGGGCAGCATAAATCTACATGTTGACAAATTATAAAAAGCAGATTTTTTTAAAAAAATCCCCTTTAATGATACAACTGCTGTTACTCCGCTTCTTCCTTGATGGGGATGGCAGAAAGCTCAAGGCAACATTTCCTATTCTCTTCCACCTTCCAAAACAATCCACATTCAAAATGTCTTGTTGTACATTTTCTGTTCAAAATGTTTTATGAAACTGACAGTGAGAACTGTAAGTTGCTGACAGTCTTTAAGAGCATAATTTGTAAATACTCCTTACTTTTGTCAGGAGTAGATAGCAATTTAACTTTCAGATACTTCAAAATGTCAGAATCTACTTCATTTTGGTAAGTTACTGATCTTCAAATATTTAGGGTATTCTTCTTTTGAGAACTTCTGCTTCCCAAGTTTCTTAAGTGACAGCAGTTGCTCTTTTTTCCTTCTACGCACAGATGCTTAAAGTGGAGGGAGAGTATGGCAAGTGCCTCTCAAAACCACCTAACTGCAGCTAGGGTTCAGAAGTGGAGCCTCTATCACAGTCCTTTTTCTCAAAATTACTAGCTTGATAGAATTTGATGATGTTCAGTTTTTATGCATTTATGGTAATACAGGATTTTGGTAGTGTTATGCATTTCTTTGGATAACTTAATTTTAAAAAATGATTTTGCTTTTTAGCCCTCATGGAGAGAAGCAAGGTTACACAGTTTCAAATTATGCTGTTTTCAGGAGCTGTTCATGTATTCTTTTGAGGAGAAGGACATATTCTGAGCAAACATTAAATGTAATTTTCATATGGAAAAGTCAAATATCTAGAGACATTAATTTTAAAAAAATTGTGTTGTTAAATAAATCTGTGGAACTAGCTTAGACCAAAGTTGAACCTGTTCACATCAGGCAGCTTCCACTAGCAAATGTGCATTGTCTGTCTGTTTTCTACAGGTTCTCTGCTCTGGCTGAGTTTGCCATTTTAGAATCATCCAGCAGGAATGGTACTTCTTACCAGTGTATAGACAGCTTGCATTCTCAGGGACTGCACAGTGCAGGAGATTAAAGCTTCTCACGTATCTGTTAGCCTCCAAGTGCGGTCTTCCCAGCATTATGCTGGATTTAGGGGGGAAAAAAACAGACTTTTGTCACCTTCACTGAGATATAGCATTGCTCTTTTCTCAGTGCGTTTTTTTTACTGATGTCTTCTGTCTAAATATCTAAGAAACTTCTCTGCAGTTGATCCTTTTTTCTAGAGTAAATTATTTATTTACCTCCATTAGAGCCTAGCAGGGAGGCAGAGCAGAGCTGACAGGCAGCTTTTCATGAGGTACAAATAAGAACCAGTCACCATCTAGGCATTTTGGAGAATACAGCATTTCCCTTCTTTGTCTCATCTCTGAATTTTTCAACTCTGTTCTCTTGCTTAGCTGAGGCATGACCTTATTGACTTGATGTAGTCACCCTTACACGTTGGAACAAAATTGCTGCTTCAGAAGACTTTTCTTGTCACATGTAAAATAGCAACCTTATGCATTTTGTGTAAGATCAGCATGTGTGGTTAGAACTTCCCCTCTCCTATTCTTTTCCACCTCCAGCTTCCCCATACTCCGATACTTTAGTTTGGTCAGTGTTTTGACAGTCTAGCATCATTGTTATTTTTCCTGCTTCTTGATTATGAAAGTAAATGACACAAAAGATTATTAGAGGTGCTAGAAATATGTATGGAGGTAGACAGTAAGTTCTAGAGGCTTACAGTATCTATTACTGAAGAATTCTTGGAAATGTAAGTTGTCTGGCATTCTGTACTGCTGCTTCAGCAGGATTTAAGGAAGTTAATTGAAGCTGCTAAGTTCCTCCATCGTGTTTAAAGTAGTCTGTTTACTCAGTACTTGGAAATAGTACAGTCACTGGAGCAGAGAGGAGGTTTACAGTATTCTACAACACAACTTCAAAAGACGGTCAAGAAAACTTCTTCTGAATGTGTGTACTGAAAAGAGCGTTATTCCTCGCCTTGCCCATAAATGTGGATTTAAACCTGTTGCTCTAGAAACAGGACTATCTTTTCTTAGATATAAGCCTATATAGGATTTAACTTTTTGGATAAATGATCCCACTTCAAAACCTGGACAATGTTTCTGATATGCCAGTACCTTTAATATGACCTTAAACATGACTGTAATACTATTTTAAATCACTCTTGTGTTTTGAGGGCTCAGAGATGTTCAGACATTCCCAGTCCTTTCATATTGGAGGATCTGATATAATCTGCCTCTACATCAAATACCAAAAAAGCAGCAATGTAACAACAGTGTCTGTAGGATGTTAGTGTGCAGCACTGTACTGTTATGATGCTTTATCTAAATTGTTAGAGCCATTTTATCAGGCCTCATGTCCGAGTCACCTTTGCTGTTAACAGATTACTGTAGTCTATTTACAATTCAGTACAGCAATTTATAGGCATGTTTTGAAGATTCATCAGAGTACTGTTTCTTTTTCCACTGGTGAACACACAAACTTCTTCAGATACATAAGGACTCTTCCACTTGGATTTCTTCCATTGTGTCTCTAATAGAAACTTTCATTCTGTGATAGAGATCAGTTACAGCATCACTAGGCTTGAGGTTCATGACTGGATAAAGTTCTATTCTCCGTATAAGCATATTAAAACTGAGCAGTTAAACCAGCAGTGCATGTGTCTCTAAACTAAAAATATACATTCAAGTAATGATGGACAATTTTGGTTGCATTGTGCTGGGAAAAACTGATGATCCATTCTGGGAATGGTGAATAGCATACCAAAATTTTTACATAGTGTAATTAATCCTTCAAATATGAAGGATACACTACGTGGCTATTTTTCCTTGTAATGAATGATTTCTAAAGCAGTAGCAATGCCGAAAGTGACCCAGGTATGGGACTTCTGGAAAATAAGCCTATCTGTAACATGAAAGCCATGGTCAGCAATCTTTATCAGATTCTTTTCTTAATTTCAGTGTCTGGAGGCTGATTGTGTCCCTTCAACTCATTCTGCAAAAACCTAGAAACCACCCCACCCCCCAAAAAAAAAAAGTTAGATGTACCCCCCATTATGTTAATTTCTTGTGCTTGGGTCAAAACAGTTCTTGCTCCTAGAACTATGAGACCGTGTTCAGCAGAGTATATTATGCTAGAGTAAGGGATGTGTGCATCTGGTTCTGTTGCCATTTACTTATGTTATATGGGTGCTTGTTATCTGAACAAAAGTAAGGAATCTTTTTTTCTGGTAGTGCCAAGACTATCCTAATTAGAAGGAAGAAACACTTGACCAGTCATATATATCAGCTGGGAAACGTTCTCTTGAATTCAGGAATGTACCAAGAGGAAATAGTCTCTTCTAAGATTTAGGTGTTCATAATTTAGACAGCTGCATTTGAGCCAGTCATTTGGAGCTCTTTATAATCACATCAAGAATTAAGCTTTTTCCAGGGATATGATTCATCTCATTCTTAGATGGAGTGGCTAAAAAGAGGTTATATGACTTGTGTCCTTAAAATGCCACTTTGTTTCTGTTGACTACAAAGAGACTTTTGGCAGATAACTCATGAAAATACAGATGGATGAATACTGCTGAAAATATACCTGTTTTGTGCAGACAATCCAGAATATCTGCTTTTAGTAAATTGGGACAGATGCTTTTACTTTGCGGTGAAAGTGCATTGAGAGCCCCTGCTACTTGCTGTCAGTAAGTCTTAAAGCTACAAGATAGTTTTGTTTTGTGATCCCTCTGTTTTGATAAGGTCACTGTATACACTCTTTTGAGAGTGAGCTTGTCCTTCTGAGGGCTAAGCATTGCCCTTGGCTGGGTTGAACGAACCACCTGCACACTCTTACCAGCTTCTTCTGCACGTTTGCCTGCTGTCACCTCCTCACCTAAAAGTAGGATAAATTTAGATGTTTTTACTTAGATTGTGGTTCAGCTCAGAAATAGCATGAAACTTCCTTTTATTCATAAGTTTAATTTTTTTAAGAATACATGGTTTTCTAATACTCCCTGATTTTCGTATGCTTTTTAAGTCTTCTTTTCTTGCATAATTGTACTCTTAAGTATCTCTGCAGCAACGTTCAGCTCACTTCATTAACGTTCTCAGAAGTTTTGGATTTCCACCATTTCTTACCATTTGGCTCAGCTGCATTACCGAATTTATTTTCTGAAGCTGAATTAGTTTGCAATGGCTAGTTGTCCAAATAATTCCGTAGAGGTAAAGGGACAGTGTAAAATAGACTCCTTTTTTCAGATAGTGCTTCTGTGTGGCTTTTCTCCTCTTACGCCACTGGATGCAAAGTAATTTTGCTTAGGAAAGTTTTTGGGTTTTTTAAGGGTGCATTCTCACATCTGTACCACTTAAGAATAGATGTTGAAGTATGAACACAGAAGTACTCGGCTGAAATTGAGAATGTAACCTTAGATATTTAAAAACTCAAAGGAAACACATTCATGGATTATGTTTGTAACAGTACTGGATGCAAATTCTGTTCTAACTTTGGCGTGTTTTCTTTTTCAAACTTTTCTTTTCTTATGCTTATTTTTCCTAATCTACGATAATATGGATAAAAGCTATTGAACATTTACCTTCATTTGTGTGTTCCAATCACTTGAGAATAATTTGAGCCTTTATTTTAATGCCATCAGAGAAATTAATGCTGCAAGGTCAAAGAAAGATATTTTAAATCATTGTGAATTAATGTAAGAAAGTGCCTTTTTAAGAACTGTACATTTTCAAACTAAAACTGGCATAAAATGGGTATAAGAATACCAGCATTTCAATGAATTCCTCTATTGAAGTACTCAAATTCTACAAGGGATTATATTTCTCTTTAAATAAATGAAGTATAGGTGTAGGTATACAGTGTATGCATTTACATTCAGGTTTTTGGCAGCCTATACAGTAGGGAAGAACTCTACACAGCCACCGTTTGTTTGATTCCTTACCCTGTAGTATACTGCTCAGGTGTTTAGGACTCCGAATCATCAGCAGTCTGCGTCAGAATATCAGAGTTTGGGTAGGGTTTCAGGCAGAAGAAATACGTATTATTTTTTTTTTAATATGCCATTTAAATGAGTTTCTAGATGTCTCTTGCCCTAAATGTGGATACCACATTTTGCTATTGTTTACTACTACTTTAGTGACAGGGTGAATTTAAGAGTTGTATAATTCTTTAGGTTAAAAATGTGCATGTAGATGCCTGGATTTGAGAGGAGAGAGATATACAGTAGTTTTAGTACCCCATTTCTTCCCCAATCTTTATTAGTATTGTTTGGTCCAGGGCATATGCTTGGGAGTTTTTTGTGATTAATGCAGTCGTACAAAACCCCTGTTTCTGCCCCATCTTTATCTATTTGGTTATTTGCCTTTTTTAGCTTTTCATGATGAAATTCATTATCAGCTGATGGTGTTAGATGTTTGTGTTGATTCTCTGGCGGCATATTGCTTGAGTTGTTTGCCAGTCTTTACACCATTCTTATTTGGTTAATTAGCAAGCCAAAGTTGAGCTATTTAAACTTTATTGTACAGTAGTTAAATGGTGATGAACTAACTCAAATACACATGAGGATTTTCAGTATGGTCATAAACTCAGCAAGGCAGAACATAACTTTTAGGGCATGGAGTCCAACTCCATGGTGTTAGCTGTGCTACAGCAATTGATGTTGAGGTCTCCATACCAATTTTTTCCTGTTTTGATGTTAGAATTTCAAGCTCTGGCGGGTCAATCACCAGCTATAGTGACTACAGCTCTGGAAATACTGTGTAACTGGAGCCAAGAGAGTGTCAGTTGCAGATTTGAGAAGGCGAAAGAATTTTTAGTCTGAGTACTTTTTAAACTCTTTGGGGTTGGTTTGTTTATGTTAACACCTGTTTAACTTTGGGGACTAAGTTCTGGATAAAGGAACCCTGTGTTAAAGGTTCAATATCCTCAGACTTTCAGCAATGAGTGGATGCTGTGACTAGGGCGAATGGCTATGCAATGGTATAGACATTCCCTATCACATACCTAGGAATCTAGCCTCACAGTGTTTGTGTGGCTGTAGCATAGACATGTATATGCACATATACAAATGTGAACAGAAAATTCTCGTCTGTATTTGGCAGCTCTAGAGAGGGCTCCAAGGAGACCTGATAGCAGCTTTCCAGTACTTAAATGGGGGGCCTACAGGAAAGATGGGGAGGGGCTCTTTAGCAGGGAGTGTAGGGATAGAACAAGGGGTAGTGGTTTTAAACTGAAAGAGGGTAGATTTAGATTAGATATTAGGAAGAAATTCTTTAGTGTGAGGGTGGTGAGACACTGGCACAGGTTGCCCAGGGAAACTGAGGATGCCCCATCCCTGGAAGTGTTCAAGGCCAGCCTGGGTGGGCCTTTGAGCAACCTGATCTAGAGGAGAGTATCCCAGCCCATGGCAGGGGGGTTGGAACTAAATGATCTTTCAGATCCTTTCCAATCCAAACCATTCTGTGATCCTATGATTCCCTGTGTAAACAGCACTGAAACTTGTCCGATAATCATTAGCACAGTTAGTGAAAAAAACATTTTGTCAATTGCTGTTACTCTTAAGATAGGAAAAAGCCCTCCTGTTATGTAGTAAAGATAAACACAAGTCTGTTTTTTTTTATTTTTTTAATCCTGTACAAGAATTTTTTAATTTTCTTAGCATTAAAGAAAACTAGGAAGATAGTGGTTTGCGTCAAGTGGCTTTTTCATAAAACCAAAACTTGTGTAGAACATTACTTAATAGAAAGGATTTATACTACCTAGGATTTGTTATTAAGTTTAACCTGAAGACCTGCTTGAGGTTGTTGGAAAAACTCAAAATATTGAGTACATACTTGAGAAGAATTTAAGAAGGTGATACATTTTTAAAGTACTGAATGAATGAAATATTTCCAGTTGAGGTGATAGTCAAATAGTGCACTTAATGTTTAGAAAGAATTTGGCTAGGCATCTAACTTTTAGTAAGTTATAAACAGCTCCTTTCACCTCTGTTTTGTTTTGGAAGGAGGGATGTAATCTATATTCTTTTGATTTTCGGGAAAGGGTTTTTTTTTAGTACCAGAACTTCTGTTGTGCAAAAAATCTTCTGGAGTTTTTTAGAATCTAAAAAAACTCTGTTACAGATGTTCTATATAGATGTTAGAGGGCTAGTCAAACGCTAAAATTAAGGCTTTTCCAACTTTTTGTTACAATTTTTTAAAACATGTATAAGCATCAATATAAATGTTAAATCAATAGCTGTGATATTTGGTTCGCTTTTTTCTAAATTAACGTTGCTTTTAAAAGTGTAACTGGCAATTACTGTATAGCTGAAATTTTTTAAATGAAACTTTTTGTTTATGAATCCTCCAAACTCGTTTAACTCTTGTAACTGTACTGATACTGTAACAAGGATTATCACTTTCTGAAAGATGACATTTCAGCTCTTTTGCTTTAGATTGTTTTGCATTTTTTAAAAACACTAGCTTTTAAATCTTTCCATAGAGGACTTAGTACAATGTTTGAAATATAACTTTCTTGGCAAAGCTAATATAGTTGCCATCAAAATGTCATTTCAGATAAAATTTTAATGTATGAACCTATTTTTAAATATAAAAAATTACTTCATAATTTGTTAGTGTATTGTTAGTGGGTTCTGTCTATATGGGTTTCTATCACATAGGCCTTAATCAAGTAGAGCTCAAGTCATATTGAAGTTGCACTTCTTAACATAAAGCCTAATCTATGCAGTAATAAGGAAATAAATAAGATTTTTATTGTCCCTGATAACTTCAGTGTTGGCTGAATGACTAGGGCAAACAGGAATTACTGCACCATTTTGCAGAACATACTGCTCCAGGTAGCAACAAGGAAAATTTCAATTACGGCCAAGGAAAATTTTTTTTCATGTGCGGGTTGTGAAACACAGTAACAGGTTGCTCAGAGAGATAGTAGACCCTGCATCCTTGAAGAACATGACTAAATGAGACCCTTAGCAATATGATTGCCAAGTTATATTTGAGTAGGATGTTGGACCAGATGACCTTCCAAGGTCCCTTCCAGCCAGATTTATTACAAAATTCCCAAGTAGGAGAGATTCTCTATTTGTACAGGTCTGGATCAGGCCTTCTTAGAAATGTTCCAGGACCTGCTATTCTGGACTATTACACTTGCTTAGAATAATGTAGTCTGTGCCTTAGTTTGATGCGAGTGCACCTGACAGTAGCATCAGTTACTCTCTTCCTAATCATGCCATTCTCATATTTGTGCTCCTTCGTGTTTAAATTGCTCAAGCAATTCACTCTTGTATTTACAACAGTCCACGATGCTGGATTCCCTTTCTTGAGAAATCACCACACTGAGAAAATGTAATTCTTGAAACCTACCTTCCTAACTGTCATTCCACTTGCTCAAAGGGTTACAGAACTTTAAGGTCTTACTGTAAGATATTCTACTATAAACAGTCTTCCTCAAAGACAGTCAGCGGGGAGGTCTTACCCAAAATACCTGCTTAAAGTTGTCTCTGAATTCTGTTACATCTGATTCTGTCTTTGCACCCCCAAACCACGCTGTTTGTTTGAAGACTTCATGATCTGTCTGGCAGTATTCCTGTATAAAAGTGCATAGAATGATGTGGAGTTCAGTCCACACGTTCTTTTACTTTTCCATAGTGCAGGTCAGATGTAAACTATGCCAAACAGAACTTTTGATTATTTTTATGGTTACTTCTTAGTCACCAGCTTTGTGGCACCAGAATGTTTGCCGATAGATTAAATTTGTGCAGACAGTCACTTGAGGTAAGAACACTTACTCAACTGTAGTAGCTGTGGCTCTTTGATACATTGTCCTCACACCTACAGAGGAAGCATAAGTCACAGAAATATAAGTAACTGTACTTTTCTTTTATGGGCAAGCTACATGCTGCTGTAACCTTTTAAGCAGTTGAATGCTTCAGGATCAATGATCTGAGAATGTAAGTACTAATTTGGGGCTTGGACCAAATGGTCTTTAAAGGTCCCTTCCAAACCAAACTATTCAATGACTGTACTGAAATCTTAATGACCCTTCTAGAAAATAGTCACCTGTTAAGTATTGTATTCCCCTTTTTGAAGACCTTTATGTCTAGCTTAGAAGCCAGTAGCTCCAGCAGAACATCACTTTTATATGTCTCTTAGCTTCTTCCATTATACAAGTCCCTTTTACAATAATATTAGTGTGAACCAGGTTAGGACCTTCCTTTAGGACAGGTTCAGGATAAGCTGAGACCAAATTATCTAGTATCCCTTAGAGATCGTGTTAATGTGAGGATGTTGAGCTAATGCTTGGAAAAGAGGCATCTAAATTGGATTGGCTGGCAGATAAAGGTATGTGTTTTCTCTTGGATTTTGCACAGAGAGAACTTCAGGCCATACTGAGATTCTCATGGCTCTTGGCTGGAATTGCCCCCGCTATGTGTAAATTTTTATTGCCTATGTCTTTACTCTGTGTTTACTCAGTGGACATCTAGACTTACCTTTGTGCGGATTACTTTATTCTTCAGGACACCACTGTTTCCGGCTGATTTTCTGTGTAAAATTACAGGGAACTTGTTGCCATTTTCAGCCTTTGTTACTCTGTGGGAACCCTTAAGTAAGGTGCATTGGTTCAGATTTTATTTTTTTTTCAGTTTGCCTGAAAATCACTGTAAATCAATTCTTCCTTTTATATCTGGGTATTGAGGAGGCAGAGCAAACAAGCTGTCAAGTTAGAGTGCCAGAAGGTGGGCTTTTAGCAGTGACTGATATTGAATTAGGCTGCAACTGTGGAGTAGGGATTATTTGGAGGCAAAACCACATTTTGGCTTGATTCAGCAATGAGCTTCCACTACTGCAAATTTACACCTCTTTGTCATGACCCTGTATGACTTCATAAGGAATTATGTAAATAAGTGACCTTTCTTTTTAAGTGCTTGTTGTGTTAATCAGACAAATCCACATTTAGGATGTTCTTTAGATTTTGAAAATGCCTTTCCCGCTTATTAGTGCTGCTTTTTTTTCACCTTCTTAATGTGCACCTAGACCCAGTCCCTTCAAGTCTCTGCCTCAGTTTATGTGAAATTCCTGAAGCAAATCACAAAGTATTTTCACTGCAGTGTTTTAGTGAAGTATTTTTTACACATTTAATCTTAAATATTCTGAGAAGAAACAGACACAATTGAAATAGATGGATTGTAGATCATGAAATAAAATAACGTATATTCTTATCTTTTTCAAGGTAGCAGTGATGGTTCTGAACTCAGTGAAGAGACTTCCTGGCCAGCATTTGAAAGGTAAGAAAAACTGCCACTCAAAACCTGCGTTTCTCTATTCAGACATAGCTACTTATAATCTCTCACTCAGTCCTGAAGATGATGCTTTATTTTAGTGATCTAGAGATCTTCTGTATGTATGAATATCAATACATTGTAGTGAGTTCACTGAGTCTGTTAATGCAGCAGAGAAATACCTTCTGCTCACTAGTAGTTAATATGGCTGTTGTCTAATTGGGTGCTTAATCATTGCATACGTTCTTCTAAATAGCTCAACCAGAATACCATTAAACCCCAAATTATTTTCCTGGTTTTATATATTTGTATATCCTGTGTATGCCATTCATGTGACCTGTTTTACACTTTCACTTTCCCTGAGATTTCATCCATTCTTCAACCCTTCGTTCTTGGCATTGACTTTGTCACCTGTTTTGTCTCTCCCATCTGCTCTTCACTTCATTGTTACTTGCTGCTGTGTTACATGGAAAGGCACAGTAATGCCCCTTGCTAATGCCTGATTTTTGTGGTTCAGAATTAATATCCTGCTCCTCATCCAAATACCTGCTCAGGTGACATTGACCACTTCAGTCCTTTCCCATGTTGTATTTGAGAATGTGGAAAAAGACTAACAGCTGTAGTTTAAAATTTCGTCTCCCACAGCTTAGTAAGATGCATGGTACAGTGCATAGTTTGCTTCTGTAATTCAGTTTCGGGTGATCGATCAGCTTCAGAATTGCCACGGATGACTTTTTCCTACCATGCTTTGAAGACATGTTTCATAGAAATTTTTGCCAAAGAACTTTTTCTTTGTAGTCAGGAACTGTTACCAAAACTTTCTATTCTGCTTAAATTCATTGAAGCAGTTGAAGTTCTGTGTTACTTTTTGGAAGAAATCTTTGAAAATATCTCAGTGCCAAAGGTGGAATGCTATAAATATGATTGATTACATACATGAGGAAATGCCCCTGTGATTCCATTACGTAGGCAATAAGAACATTTCAGATGAGCATAGAAAGAAAATTGAGTCAGAAAGAAAGTCTGTAACTTGTATGTGCTCAGTGATGCAACCTGCAACATTCAAAAGGTTTTCTTCTTGGTTTTCCTTCCCCGTTGCATTACAGAATTAATTGAGTTCAGGTTATTTCTCAAAGCCAAAAAGTTATGTGGGAAAGCCTTAGATAAAGTGGTGAACTGAGTGCTTTTACCTTAAGTAGCATAAGAAACTTAAAATTTTAGTAAGGTTCAGGCTTAAGCTCATGTTTTTAGAGAATGATAACACTCTCCAGAGTTGTGTGGACTTCTGAGACAAAGCAGAGATTTTTCATCCCTGTTGTAATGAGAACTGGCTGACCCAGACTCCCCCCAGTTAAAAGGTTTGCTCCATGTCAAACAGTTATGTCAGAAGATTCCTGCTCCTCCAAATTCCACTTGCCTTCAGTACTTTCCTCTCTCCTGAGAGAGCTCTTTGGGAACTGTGTTTGAAATTGCATGCTTTTGAGGGCGAGTTCTCTTGCCTGCTTCCAGGGAGAGGGATTGGGTTCCCTACAGACATTCAAAACATCATGTGTGAAACGGCTAGAGATACGTGGCAACCTTGTGTCTGTTCCTTGGTTTATAAGATGAAGTAGTATGTTTTGGAATTTAATAGGTAATACACTGAAATGCAAATGTTAAAATTCAAGATAACTAGAGAGAGCATCTGTCTAGTTTTGGTCTGTACAGCAGGTTTCTATTCTTATAAAAGAGTTTTTAAGTGAGGGAGAAGCATTAATTTGCTGCTGGCAAAATTGGGATACTTCCAGTGTTATTAACGATTACTTCCTGTGCAGTGCGAGTGGGAATTCAATATTCCCCAGTGATTTAGGAACAGGATCTTTGGGTAGGAGGGCTTAAATCTGCACAGTATGCCTAACAGGAAGCAATTAGATACTCCACACGCAGATTCCTCAGGTAACAGATGGAATTGTATTAATTATTCCTGCTTTTCTTGGCCCTCCTGTGGTTTGTAACAGGGAAACATGGAAGGGATGAGAACTAGAGTCACTGATTGTTTTTAAGTACAACAGAAACTTAGTCTGAAACTTGAGTAAGATCTCTCAGAATTGGGGTGTCCCTTTAGGGTAATAAAAATTACTTGAAGGACTTGGAATTAAAGTCCTGACATTTACATCATGTTAAGGACAGTATACTAAGTGACACTTCAGTCTCATTGGTTTGTCATCCTGAGTGTCTCTGAATAGATATCACTGAAATAGCTTGAATGCAAGAGTGATAGCCTCCTTGTTATGCAAAAAAAACAAGTTTAAAGGTAAGAAGAAAATGTATTTCATTTGCATGCAAAATATATGTACACACAAATACACAGCTTATCTTATGGCTTTCTTTCCTTGATTTTAATTATTGCTTTATTTGTCTGTATCTTGAATGCATTTAAAAAAAATTAATGAATTCAAAGATATCAGTTATGTTGAAAAACAAATGATGGCATATTCTGGGATAGATTAGTAGAAGGTAATACATTAGTGTCTTTTTGATAATTCTTCCTGCAGCAAAGCCAATAGTTTGAGCTGGTTTAAAAACAAACAAACAAAAAAGGCAAAACCAAACAAAAACATTCTTCTTTAATGCTGCTGATGTTTACTGTGTCCCTTCTTTAAGACTGTTTTGCCTACTGTATGCTACTCTGAGTTCAGATTGGTACTTGTTTGTTTTCCATCTGAGAAATACAGCCCTATCCAGCAAATACAAAGCCCCTCTCACAGGTGACATTGTTAGATTTATACTATGTAGGAGATTTTGCCTGTAAAATTCTCGTAATCTTGTACTTAACTGCCTGCTTCTGCAGAATTAGAACTGATTTTCAGTATTTCAACATAATACAAGCAAAAAGGAAAATGCATAAAAAATAGCAGGTGAGGACAAATTGCATATGCTTCTGTTGACTTTAATGGAATTCAGTCAACTAAGAGATCTGATCCAGAAAAACAAGGTTCAGTGAAGCAAGGCAGTATTCAAAAGGCAGGTCTAGAACCCAAGTCCTGGCTATGGATAACAGTATAGATCAGGTGAAGGACTCTAAAATGTGAAGTTTATATGTAAAGTTTAAAGCTTGTATGAACTGGAAAATTGAAATGTTGCTTAACTTACTTCATTACTTAATACAACAGTATTTTAAGCAGTGTCAGTCATATCTTAATAGTGCTTTTGATTTCTTTCAGCCCAACAGCTTGTGTTTGTGCATACTCATAGAATTTGAATAGGGTTTTTTGTAGTAACATCTATAGTCAGGACTTAGACATACAAGTTTTATTAATGTGGTTCCTTGACACTGATTTAATCGCTAAGATCTAAATCCAGACTTTGGTCTCAAAATGTATTATTCTTCAAAGAGAACTTCTGATGAAATAAAAAACATGGTATCCACACCTGCATGCATTTTTCTAAATAAAATTATCCTCTGTTTCTTATGTGGAAGAAGTGGCTTTGTGATACACACACGAAAAAAATACTGTGCTATTTTAGCAGTCATGCTGTTTGTGTGAATAAAAGTATATGTAATACCTACAATTTATAATGGAATCCAACAGGAACAGGTTGTACCATTCTCTCGGTCCGGGGACAAGAGTGTCACGAAATGGCTATCGAGGCCACATGAAGGCCAGCAGGTACAATCCCCACTGCGCACAGAGGTGTCAAACTTTCCCTCTGGTGTTGGTGATTTGGTTTGGTTTAATAATTAAGTGGGTGTTTTCTGATGTTATCTTTCTAACTTATATGTCGAAATAAAGGTAGAGACCTTTTTCTCAGACTGAAAGCTTTCCTCTTCTATGACTTAACCTATACCACCATGAGGTCTTTTGTACATTCTCGTCTGCAAATCCAAATTCTGAACCATTGGATCTTTATATGAAGGCTTAAAGATGTTTTATCAGAGATAACTTTTTAACTGCCCACCACTGCGTAGCAGTGTTGGTAGTTCTCATGTGGACAACAAAGCTGCTTCCTGTGCTAATGGATGGCATTCAAGATGTTTTCTTTGGTGGCAGTTCTGTATTGAATTTCTTTTCCCTTCTTGCCTGAAATAAGAAATATGGCTAAAATGAGTAACACATTAAAATTGGCCCCAATTCATTAGATGTAGTATTATTTGCAAGCTGACATAGTAATATAATCAATTATTCTGATTAATTAAAATACAAATTCTGTCTCCAGCTGTGTGGCACAGTAGTTGGGAAAGAGGTGGCCGTTAACTATGAAACTTTTTTCGTGTCAAGAAGCAAGCATTGTCTCACTGAATTAAACTCATGTTCACATCTGTCAATGTCCAAAATTATCTCCATATCATCATCCTCTGTAGGTACTGCAATGAAAATGTTTTCTAGATTTCCAATTTACTTTGAACATTCCTAAATGTTAGGATGGATGAAACAGCAAATCCTGGCTTCAAAATGAGTTTCAGGCACTGTTCAGTTTCTTGGCTTCTATAGAAAGCTGCTGGGTTCAGCAATTTAATTATATGCTCTGATTGACATTTACTGAAATTATTTCTGTTGTAATTTTTTCTGATTGAGAATGTTTTGTAAGCCAGTGAGCTTCATAATTTTAATAAAGCTAAGTTTCCTTTTCACAGTGCTGGACCTGGCATTTATTTTGTCCTGTTGCTCTTAGATCCTACATAGGGTCGATGATTAGTAGAGCACCAGATGCATTAAAACACCTTAAAGCTATGGTTCGGGTTTCTAGTCTTTATTACCGCTCCTGCCCATTCTTCTTGCTTTCAGATATTTTAAAGATTGTGCATGTTTGAGCTATGCTTCGTTTTTGATGTGCTAATGATTCCAGTGTTTCTAACAAAAAATTATTCAATCTTTCTTGCAAGGGCTGAAGGAGAGGTTTTAACACCTACAGCAACAGTATGAATGTACTTCAAATGTTTGCTTTTTAAACTGAATTGTTCTTGTATTTCAGTTGTCTTGAGTTTTAATTTTTTTAATTAAGGATTACCTGCTTGGCTAATTAATTTTTCTGATCACTTTTGCTTGTGAGTGTAAATCCCACAACTGCAATTCCTTGTAACAGCCAAAGTCTTTTTCCACAATGAAGTCCAATAAATTAAAAGTTGACATTTCTAAATTAAAATACAGATGTTTGCATTAGTTTGTGGTAATGATTGGAAAACTACTTTAGGAAAAATATTTTTTCACACAAACCTTCATATGCTCCTTTCAGCTCCCTAGAATCTGAAGATTTGGCTGTTCATTTGTATCCAGGAGCAGTTACTATTCAAGGTGTTCTTAGGAGGAAGACTTTGTTGAAAGAAGGCAAAAAACCTACAGTAAGATTTTTAATTCATTTTCTCAACTTCTTCCTTTACCCAGTCATAAATACAATAAAATGGCCATTGTGCAACTGATCCAAGTGTCTGTGATCTCCTCTGCCTTGCTGATTAAGGTTTAGGTTTGCATTCTTCTGTTTGGTAGATTTGTCCAGTTTGTAAGGCTATACCCACAATATAAGGAGTAGAAGAGAAGTAGTTTAAAAGAGAGGAGCACAATTCATCTTTCTGAACAGTAGGTGGATCCTAATGATTTATCAATAGATAATAACCCTTAGCACTTGTATCACAAATGCTTGATTGTGAATTATAAATCAAAATACATATTCATGACAATGGAGGATACCTTATGGCAGTACATAAAATGGAAAAGAGACAAATGTACTCTAACTCAATAAAGTGTTCAATAAGGGTTGCAGAAAGTATAGAAAAAAAACACACAAAATTTTTCTCAGATCAGTGAGGAAAAGCACATGTTCTTTCTGCTTTCTAGATTTTTAATGCATTCATAGGCCTACACGAATAACTGGAAACAGCATCTTTGGAAACATGGCTGATGGTTTGGCTGAACAGTTAGTGCTGTCATGTTCTTGCAGGATGATGCCTGCTATTTTACATCTCAATATTATAGAACATTTTGCTTATCCATTGCACTTTTTCTCTTTTCTCTAGGTAGCATCTTGGACAAAATACTGGGTAGCACTGTGTGGAACCCAACTCTTTTACTACGCTGCAAAATCTCTGAAGGCCACAGAGAGAAAACATGTATGTAAAATAGGCATATTCCAGTATCATCTGCCAAATTAAAATGTGATTTCCTGATGTAAACACTGAGTAGTTCAGGACTTGCGTGATTTCCAGTCAGCACTATCCTGTCTTCCACTCTGTCACCTCATATGGATATGCCCTAATGGAAATATCGTGCAGGTTTATATGCTGCACCAAGAACATCTGCTCTGCATATGCCATGGGTCTCTTTGAATATGTTGGTCTACAAGGAAGGGAACTATGTTGTTGGGTTTCTCTGCTTTTCTAAGGTAGAAGTCATATCTACCTTAGATGATCTCTGAGTCTTGCAACAGTTTGTTGCTACTTGAAATCCAAACAAGCATTGATGTGGAAAGACTGAGAAGTCACTACATATGACATTAATCATGTACTGATTTCATGTATGTGGTAAAATTAGGCTAGTTTCCTCTCCCGTCTAATCCTGTAATCCGTTAACTACAATGGAGTACAAAACGCTTCATATGTTATGCAGAGAGCAAGCATATCATATGATGCTGGCTTTCCTTTCATTCTCTGCAACTTTATTTGAAAGAAGCTAAAAATACTTTACTTACGTGGGAAAGTAATAAAAGGATTTTCTGTAGATGTTCCAGGGATGTTATGATGTGCATAGTTCCTGTTTTCACTGGTTAATTAGAATGGAAGAGGATGCCGCCAGAGATTCTGTTGAGAAACTAAGTAAAATTTGATCTTGGATCTTTTTCCGAGTTCATTCGCTACTCGGAACCATTACTTATATTTGCCTTGGCCAGTGTTTCAGTTTAATTTATGACAACTGTCACTGAGGAACATTTGCTCTGCGTAAAGCTTATGTGATTTTACAAACTGAGATGTGCTCCTAGAATCCTTGTAAGGGGACTATCTTATTTCTTTTTGGTGAAAAATATTGTTTTCTTATCCTAATGTTTTTATGTTCAGAGGGTAGAGAATTGAAGCTTAAGATTTCTGATTAGTAGACTCCTGGATATTTGTATTTTCTGTGTGGAAAGTTTGACTCTAATGTTGTCTTAATCTACAAAAAATTTGAGTCTTCCACTTTCAGTAAAAGTTGTTCATTAGGAAACAGTATACTAATACTCAAAGTAGTTCAATAATAGAAATACTTGTAGAAATATTTGCATAGTTTCTTTGTCATCATCGGTCTGTGCTGCCCCTGCTAGCTTTGATTGCTTAGGTGAAATCAAAACTGATCCTACTTAATTTGTCTTGCCAGTAAAGACAATACTAGCCCGGACCAAAGGCCTGTTAGCCAAGCATCCCATCTCCTGCGTGTCTTTAGAGAAGTGCATGTGTTTGGATGCATTTGCCTCTGGTATCAGGGAAGGAGTCCCTGTGGAAGGAAGCCTTCCTTGTGGAAGGAGTCTGTTTCATTAAAAGTAAAGGTAGCTGGAAAGAGCAGACTTACAAACTATTATGAGCAGAAACGCGAAGTATGAAAGCAAAAGAAAGAACCAAGAGAAAACTTGTGCTGACATTGTGTCACTAACAGTTAGTTGCTTGGTTTTTTTCTAGAAACACTGAGAAATGGAAAAGAATTTTTTTGTAATGTCAGACTTCATGTTCCTGTTACTGATGTGATGCCTTTAGGCTTTATGCCAAAATTGTGTTTTGTTTTCTTTTAAGAATAGAAGATGCATTTTGTAAGTCTCTCTTGTCCACTGTCTGTCTGAAGGATGAAAGACACTACCATATTTGTACCTATTTAATCAGAAGCATTTTCAGTATTGTGTATAAATATTTTAAAACAACCTGAATAACATACAGGTTTAGAGAACTTGGAAAAATTGCACAGCTAGTATTTTATTGTTTGGTAATTAAGTATGTTGAATTTTTATGTGGTCCATTTGCTTATATGTTTCCTTCAGAATAACAATTTTAATCATTTAAGTGGTCTTGCCCTTTCTTTAGGAAAAGTAAATGAAGTAAAAAGGTAACAAATGTAAACATTCAGGTCTGGTATCTGATCCTCTTGAGTCAGTTACTGCAAAAGCCTTTACTTTCGTCTTGAAATCCAGTCATATCCATTTAGAATGCTCTTTCAAAAATTATTTTCTGAACCTGTTGAATTGACTTCTCGTATTTCCTAAGTCACTGATGTCTTGATACATACAACAACTAAACGACTAGTGAACAGAGAGTAACTACTAGTGAACTAGCCTAAGAAGCTATCCATCCTTATGTTCTCATGTTTATTTGTCCAAGGATGTGCCAGCAGACCAATAACAAAGTTTGCAGGTAGAGGCTAGGAGACATTCAAGTCCATAATGCTGGCAGGATTACCCATCAGAAGCCTGCCAGCATTATGGCTTGCAAATACAGAGTGGTGTTTGAGCAACACGGTTCCCAGGAAAGTGAGATGGAGGAGTGGTAGTAAAAAGCAATGACTGCTAGATTTATTTTTTTAACAGTTGACTCTGTGGAATTGGACTTGACCTATCCAGCACAACCTTGGATTTGTCTGTACATAGCTGATGTCTTGCTTTTAGCTTGTTAGGGCAGCAAACATATTTTGTTCTGTTTGTGGATGCAAAGCATGTTATGAAGCTCAAGTTTCTGATTTGGTTTCCCAGGTGCATGATTAAAATAATGTAATACCTGTTAGCTATGGTTTGGATTATCTTTTATTTAAACAAATAGTTCACAGTGAATGCACACATACTTCTGCTCCAAAGTTTATTGTAACTCAGAGTATAATCTTTATGCTGAAATTAAGGTGGAAGATAACCTGGTAACTGCTGTGGGAGGCTGAGGTTGGGGGCTTAGGGGGAAAGGCTTCAGTTTATTAAACAGCCTATAATACGCAGTCAGTAACTTTGTTCAGCAAGTGTACCTGTGTTGTACTTCTAGCTTAGCCACTGATGGCTTGGACTTCCATCCATTTCACTACAGGGTTATTGTACAGAGCCTCAGCTTTTTTTCTGGAGTCTGTAAATATGACTTGTCAAGTGTTGTGCTTCAATTCACATTTAGTTGCATTTTCAGAAAGTTAGTACTATCAAGAGAGAATAAACTGTAGTCAACCATCTGCAAATAGCTAGTGCATGAGTATACATTCACTGTAAAAATACTGCCCAATTATATTCTGAAGAGGTCCATTCTGCAAAATAAAGAGATTTGAGGCTATATCTAGGTTTTGGTTTGTTACTGTCCATATTAAACGGATAGAAAGGATGACGCTGTCTACTTCGAAGCAGGCTTCTTTTTCGAAGATTGATACACTTGAGATTTACCTAGGTGAAATATTCCAGGCATCTTCTGGAGCCATGTAAACATCTGTCTTTTCAGCTTCCTTTCTCAAGGCCTCTGTGACATGGAAAGGAATACTGGCAATGAAAAAGTCGGTCTGCTATATAAAGTTTCCTGGCTAGAGCTCTCATGGTAAATGCATCTTGATTGCAGGAATGCTTCTGACCGTTCTGCTGCTGCTATTGCTTCAGGCAGCTGAGACTGAGGACTTGGAATGCACTGATGCTGAAAGCTCTTCCAGTGTTATAATAGCCAACCTCTTTGGAAAATTAGCTCATAAAAATCCCAATATAATCCAGCAAAAAGGGCAAAAAGTCCCCTCCCTTTTAGACATGGGCGGGCCAGCTCTTCTTCTCATGCCTGTGGTCAAAGACAAAGGAGTGCATCCAGTGTAGTTTGTATTCTAGATGTAAATCTAGTCCAAAGGAAGAGGATGTTGTAGATACCTGGACGTGACAAATGTTCTTGTGCTAAGAAAGTCTACTAAATACAATGAGCTTTGTATTTGAAATAGTGAACAAGTTTCAGTTATTACTAGAGTAATGGAGGATTGTATATAACGAGCACGTGAACATCAGAGCCCAGACATGTGGTACAGGAGAATCTGAAAGGAATGTGTGCAGAATGCTTAAAGTGTTATCTCGTATGCTGAAATGGTACCCACAAACAAGCTTCTGTGATAAAACTATAGCAGTTGCACACCTTTAGAAAAGGGCAATAGTAAAAAAAGCCAACTTAAAATTAGTCTTAAAGGAAGCATTTGCCCTGAAAAATGTAAGTATGCCTATAAAAAACTGTTCTTAGTGATTGGGCTGGATAAATCTTGCCAATTTCTGTGACAACATAGCATGCATGAGAGATTTTTCCATGTTTGTAGGTACTTGGAAAAGCAACAGAGACTCTTTGAATCTTCATGCTTGAGCATGAGCCCTTGTTCATTCCAAGCCTTGCAGCGCATGTTATATTCAGAATTGGATCCGTTTATTGGCACTAGAAGTCTTGGTAGTGTTGCTCAGGCACTTTCACTGAAATACCCTGATAAAGAATGCTGTCATTCTAGGAGGAGGAGGAGGCTTGTAGGTGCCAAAAGGTTGGAGTGAAAAGTCTGTTCATGGATTAATTCAGAGTTTTTGATTTATGTGTAAATGTCTTTGAGCTCAGAAAAACAAACAAAAAAAAGTAGTTATGTGAAGCCTAGCACCAGAGCTGTGTAGTTTTCTATGTGTATAATAAGAGTGTCATTCCAGTGGCCTGTATTAAAAAAAAAAAAAAAAAAAAAGGCAAAGAGGAACCAGGAACATTAAATTACAATGAAGCTTTCATTCTCTTTGTGTTAACGAAGCAGACTTGCTGTTAGCAAGCCTCTATGCATCAGTGGAGAATGAACTGCCCTGGGGGACTATGTAAACATGGAATACAAATCCAGTCGTGCACAGGGATGGAAAACTGACGTGTTTCAAGCAATGACGGATTGTTGCTGGCAGGAAACATTCCTTGTGTGGAACTTCCTATTTTTTGTAGAAGTACCACGATTAATTGTTTTGAAGAAAATGTGAAAAGCAGTGAGCTCTAGCAGTTTTGATTGCATGGCGATTTCACATATTGTATACCTACTGTTATGATATATAACTAAGATAGTGCAAGTGTGCTATTTTTATGAAACTAGACATGAGTGCAGTTCAAGAGGTACGTTGTTGATCTGTAACCTATTAAAACTGCTTTGTGACTCAAATTTCAGCATCTGTGAAAATGACCTATTAATGCTTTGTAGGACTGCTTGGAAGCTTGTGTTTTGCAGGTGTCTTTTAAGTGTAAGTTGTGTTATCTTATTTTTCGAGGCAATGTCTTCAGTGGGTCCATAGCAAGTCCTGAATATGTACTTTTCTTTTTTTTTTTCAAGAACTCATATATCCTTATTTTACTCCCTTTCTCTGTCTTTATTCCTTCTTTCAGATAAAATTTCTCAATGTTTTTCATTACTGACTGGAATCTTCAAAGAAATTTTAGTTTCTACTTGGAAAGAAGTTAGGTTACCCAGCTCTTGCTGTAATGAAATGTTGTCTGATGGACCTTTATAATTTACTGCTGCTTCTTATGAGGTGTTACTAAATCTGTCCACCTCCCAAAGGCAGTAGAGTTACTTAACTTTAGTATATGTGGTTCTATGGGTTTTATGAGGAATGGTCATTTCCCACAGTTTTATCCATAGTAATATCAAAAAAAGGGCATCCGTGTTGAAGTTTGGCAGGCAGGTCTTTCCTAAGAACAGTCATCATCACTTTTACGCTTAAGCTATCTGTACAAGCATCCCTTCGAAGTTCCCAAGCTTTTATATTTCCGCTGACATTACACAAATGTCCCCTGAACATGACTGGTAGGAACTTGTGATGGAATGGTTCCTGCAAGTGTAACTATAGCGACATAAAGAGGGCAGTACACACGTGATGCATCCAAAAGTTTATAAGATACAGAGAGACTGGACTCTTAAATTACTTTGAACTTGGTTAAAATACTTTTCCTTTCAAATCTTGGTCTAACATTTGTTCATTTAAAGTTCTAATGTATCTTAAACTGAGATCTAAAATGTAGCCTGTTGCACAAGTCCCAGACAGATAAACTCATCTGGACATTGAAGGTCTCCAGTTAATCTATGTCATAGATTAGAATAACATCAGACTTGCACTGGAATTTTATTCATAATGTAGTTATATTCCCATATAGAGAATATTCTTATAAACCCTTACTTTGCTTGTGATACCCTCCAACTTGTTAGCAGTAATGCTTCCTTTTGCTGAACCAGAGTTCTAGATTTGCAATGGTAAAGCAATGTTTCTAAAATGAAACAAAAGACATTTGATGCTTAATATTGTAAATGTGCTATGTGGCATTCGTATGAAGAATAAAAGTATTTTAGAAATATAAATTAATTTTAATGACTTAAAACGTCCATGAGATTGTTTTAGCTTTATCGTTTCTAATAATGTAATTAAAGAGAGGTCAAAATTACCGTACTAATAAAGAGGTTAGAATAGAGATTTCACATGACAGGAGGAAGACCCATCTGATGAGGATGAGCACATAGCAGAGTTGGACCTTCTGGGCAGAGAAGTGCGGTAAAGCACTGCAAAGGATAAGAGCGCTAGGATTGATGAAAAAAGCCTGTGTTGGACCCATGAATGTGGGAAGAGGACATCTGGCAAGTAAAGATTTGAGAGAAACTGAATTAATTAGGTATTGGGGAGTGAATGGGACTGCCTGAGCAAGTAATGAGAGGTGAATTGTGAGTGTCTATTAATAGATAAGCAAGGAGACCAGGGAGAAGGAAGCTTGTGGTTTGGAAATGAGTTCCAAAATGAGTTGACAGAGATTTAATGGGCAAGTAGCCTGGAACTGAGAGGAGACACCTGAGAAGTAGAAAATAATAGTGACCAGGTGAATGAAAAGGAGAATGGGACCAAAGAGCTCTCAGGAGAGGGGCTAGTGTACCAGAGACAGGTATTGTACGTAAAAGAGGCCTAAGTTGTATGTCACTGTGCGAGTAACACCTTGAACAGGAAAAACCCATCATTTTGAATATCTTGTCGATAAATGAGCATGTTATGTTTGTTGAATCTACACCCTCATTTGATCTATTTCATTCATCAGGTCATAATATTTAATTACACAGTTGTGTTTTCTTGCCCACAGGAATCGTGATATATGTAATTACAGACCGTCATCATAATCAATACATGATGTCTGTGCCATAATTATTCAAAGTTGAGTTTAATTCTTCTGTTTGTTAACAGTGGAGGGATTAGCTTTGCATTTGTTAATGCACTTTTTTTGAACTATAGTATACATACACCTGTGCAATTATGTGGTGAAGAATGCTATTGTGTTCATACAGAGCAATTTAGATGTCTGTTGACACGTTTTGGGGGACTGTGATATTCCTTTTAATTTGTTTTGGATATAATTTGTTGTAAGTTCTGTTTTCACTAATTCCTTATGAAATTCATAAACTTTCTTAATTTTATGAGGTGCTATGATTCCTTTGAAGTTATTCTGTGTCTTTAACACTGTGACTGAGAACTGCACTTCTGAATACTTGCTCTGTGCAGTGCAGTCAGTCTGGCTGAAGCTTCGTGTTTTACTTTAGGTTACATCTCTGCTTGTATTTTCAGTTCAAATCCACGCCGAGTAAGAATGTGTCAGTGGTGGGCTGGATGGTGATGATGGCAGATGACCCTGAGCATCCAGATCTCTTCTTATTGACCGATTCTGAGAAGGGTAAGCAATGATAGCTCCAAGGGTGCAGTGATTCCCAGAATAAACATTTGCTTTGCTGAGGTATTCATAAGCAACCAAATTCATTTGGAAGGATGTTACCTTTCCCTTAATTCAACTGCTCTCCAACATGTCATGTTTGCCTTTAGGATGCTGCGGGAACAATTGTCCACGGAGAATCCTTAGTCTTCATTAAGTTCTAAGAACTCTCCAAACTCTAACAACTCCAGTTGTGATTTTTATTGGAAGTATTCATCTGCATTCTTTTAAACTATATTTAGACCACTCAGAGGCATTTTCACATATGTGAAAATGTTAAGTAACAGTGATGATAAAAAAAATCAATATTCAGCTAACACTAGGTGCTTGACCAGTCCCCTCTCCTCTCCAGGTGAAAAAAGAAAAAAAAACAAACCAAACCATCTGTTCCAATGTGGTGTTATTACCAGGAAAAAAATACCTGAGAGATCTTGACTGTTTTGCAGAGAAGCCTTGATTTCCATTACTCCAACATAGCACCCTGGTTTCAGTTTAAACTGTGAAGAAATTGTTACTTTTCCATAGCACTTCAAACTACGCAGAAGGAGCGTCATTAGAAGTTCTGATAAAGGATCTCAACATTATTTATTGCTTTGTCTACTTCAAGTCTTAGTACATTTTATTTCCAAGCATCTATTCTAGCACCACAGATGTGTGGTGTAAATCGTGAATGCTTGTCAGCTTAAACTCAGCAACAGCAACTTGAAGTGTTTTTGTAATACTCAGCCTTTCTGAATCCAAGCAAGCACTCTATAACACCAGACACTGAAAATACTGGTCTGAAATGTATCAACATGTTTAGGAACAATTTTCAAATGTAGCTTTCTAGAGTGTGTTTCAGTGCTATCTTGCACTTCATTAAAAAAAAAAAATTATAATACAAACAAATTGCAATAATGGCAATGAACAAAAACATTTTTGTTGTATGGTTCTGAGAAATGTTTTGTTCTTTCCTAGTTGACACTGGTGTTAGTTGAAATCTAGAATGTTGGAAAGGAAGACAGGCGAGCTGAAACTTCTCCCACACTCGGTCAAACAATTAAGTTGCACCTATGCCAGACAAAGTGTAAAGTTATATGAACCTTCTGCTATTAAATCTTTTCAGAATGTTTTAATTCATTAAAACTTAACTTAATTCATTAAAACTTAATGTAGTTAACTTGAATACAGGTAGGATTTAAGTATATAGTATTGTCTGTGGTTTTTATCAGTTTTTTTCTCTACGTTTCTCACATAGGAAATTCATATAAGTTTCAAGCTGGAAACAGAATGAATGCAATGCTCTGGTTTAAACACCTGAGCGCTGCCTGCCAAAGCAACAGACAACAGGTGAGAGCAAGATGTTGATAAGGAATATGAGCTGTTAAGAGCTCAGAACTGATAGATCTTCAAGATGACTGAGCTGTAACTGATCACTTTGTATGAAGAGCAGTCTACTCTGAGCAGCCTGTACATGGATTTTACATGCTTATTGATTTGCCTTAGCTTTCCTCTTTGTCCCTTTGCAAACAAGTCCTCAGAGTTTCTGTGGTAATTAAGAAAGATTTGAGGCTATCTTGAGGCTAATTTAAAGCAATTGGGGAAGTGGAAGGAATGCTCTAAAATATCTGTCTGAGTGGCAGTATTTTTGTCATTGCCCATTTTTAAAGGGCTATTTTACAGTTATATAAAAAGCTATGAACCGCAGCATTCAATATCAATTCCAGATAACTCTCCCATCGTGCCATTTTTTCAGGTCTTGGGCATTCATGTTTCTTATTGTTTATATGTATTTCTAAAATGTATTTTAAAAAATAAATAGTTTAGTCCTGGGTACATTTGGCAGACTTTGAAAGCAAAAGTAGAATTTTCCATGAATCAAAAAGGTAAGACTATTCCAACCCCTATTAAATTCTGTTCCCATATAATTTCTTACTGGCCTTTTTTATCAGCAAAATCCTTTTTAAGTTACCACTTTATCTTCCTGAAATCTCCTTTTTCCTTTGCACATTTGTTTTTAGAGTTCCCAGAGCAAAAGTACTACTGAATTTCAAGGGGAAGCAGCAGGACCTTTCCAGATCCTTCTGTGCTTTCTTGTTCAGTTCTGCTTCTGAGAGAAATCTACGGAGTTAGGAGGGTTGTAGAATCTCCCTTGAAAGTATTTGAGACAGTGCAAAGGAGAGGAAATTGTGTTGCTAGCTGGAGAATAGTAGCTGACAGGGGCAAAGAGTTTGCAAGAAAGTGGTGACTTCCAGGCAAGCCTGAAAACTACTCTCTGAGGACAACTTTTATTCAGTAAGGCTTAACAATACTAGTTAATGCAAACTTGTTTAAAGTGTTCAGCCCCTAGTTTGCACAAAAGCAGCAGGCTTAAGGATCTTGGTGGGACCTCCTGTGGAAAATATGAAGTGAAGATAAGTGTAGCATAATTTAAAAGAAAAAAAAGGAGGGGAGGATTAATGAAAAAAAACCTGCCACTAGAAGGCCAAAACCCCTGCTACCATAATTTGTTGCATATTTTCTTCCTGGCATGTGCAGTTGTACTATATGGGGTTTTGCAGCATAGTTGCTTCCATAGAGGAAGCAGTGCTTCACATAGACATTAAGGTTACAAAGACTGGTTTACCAAATAAGTAAAAAATAAAAAATCCTGTAACACTTTTCTCTTGATTGTGATTTAACTCCTGAGCAGTGCTTTTCCTAGAGACATGCCTTATGGTACTGTTTAAAATGGAAGATCTTTGCTTGTTAACAGCATGACTGCCTAAGAAAGACTGGATGTTTAAATGTGCCTTCAATAAAGTATAGACACCTACCCAGTTGAATAATATTGGGAAATATTTTAGTAGATACTATTTTTTAATTTTAATGGTGGAACTTTAGCCCAGTTGATCATTCTTGCTTGTACAGGTAAACGGTGAATGCAAAGCAAGAAATGCTTGCTTCAAATCAGACCAAACTGTGTATTTATTGACAGTCATCAGGAATGTGGAGGCTCTTTAATAACCTGAGTAAACAAGACATGTTGCTGTCAGGCAAATTCCTGATGGGGAGAAAATCAGGATATAAACTAATGTAATGCAAACTAGCTTTAATCTTCATGAAAGGGAGTGATGTCTGGAGCAGGCATTCAGGTTTCCTATGGGAAAAGCCCAGGCAAGTGTTTATGCCTCGTTTTTTTTAAATTAGTCTTAAAAATACTAGAGGGCCTACATCAATCACTGACTTGTGTGCCAAGAATTCTCTAGCTGGGACTCAAGTGAGAAGGTTCTTCTTGTGTAGCTTGGTGCTGAGATTTATCATGTTAAGGCTGTTTTGCTGACAACTTAAATCTTAAATGTCATCAAAATTAATAAGATCTAAGGCCATATAATAAAATTATAAACCACGCAGCAGTTTAATATTTTGGTTATACCTGGGTTTTCTACAGCTCTAAGTATACTTCTACTGCTGAATGATAGTTGCATTCCTCCTCCCTTTTTTGAGACAGAATGAGCGTTAACTATGTGCATTTAAACAGGTGGCTAGTCTGTGAAACAGTGGAATGTAAGTAGCTACTACCCAAAGTAAAATCTGCTACCATTTATATTTTTGTTTTCAGGTTCCTGCCAACTTGATGACCTTTGAATAATAGGCTAATTCAAAACAAAAAAAGAACAATTTGAACCATCTCATAATTGAGAACGAGGTCCTGATGAAAAATGTGCCAGCTGTATTCTGTGCCAGAACAGAGCCTGTCAACTTGATCTCTGAACTCTGGAGCCCTGAACAAAATCACTAATGGTTGGGGAGAAGAGTCCCCCAGATTAAAAATGGAGTTGCAACATGAATTGCCATGGACCATGCTTCGTTATATTCTCTGAACTGACCTGTGGAAACCACTGCCTTAAAGAGTGAAAGGAAAAACAACATGAAACACCAAATAGTGTGTGTGAAACTTCTGGCGGTGCTGTGCTTGAGTTAAATAGATTGTAGCTAGTTTGAGTTTCTTTTAACTTTATACTAATTTTGAAAATAACTCACCTTTTTAGGCATTCTTAAGAAAACAAGTAAACTGGTATTTAAGACTTGTATCAAAAGCTGTGTATGAACCGGGTAAAAGAGGTACTACACATTCTAGAGATGTTGTTTAGACTGTACCAGGAGTTCTCAATGGGAGCCTGTCCCAGGCACACTTAGCCTGGAGCAATGTTATTTCTCTCAGACCTAGAAGTACAAGAAATGTAACAACTGCAAGATTAAAACAGCAGTAAGCTTGCAAACCTTAGTACTGTATGGGAGCCATATTCCCTACGAGTGGCACAAAGGCTGAGCACTTACACACCAAAAACTTTTTTGGTACGTTGTTACCTAATTCCTGGTTAAAAACGTAGTTCACGTGTTTTGGGTGGTCAGAGTGTGTGTGTGGAACAGACAAAACTGAAAGCGCTGTTGGGTCAGAACTGAGTGTTTTCTTCCCATTTGTTTCTACACCTGTCACTCTCCTACATATGAAGGCTGAATGACAAAAAAAAAGCCCAACACCTGGGTATAGTTCATGGAGACATTTTACTTCTCTGGGTATCTGTTAAATATCAGTTAGGGACCACTGTCAGTGTATGGTGTTTCGTAATGCCACTTAGAAGTTCTACGTTATAAAAAGGTAAAGGCACAATTTCAAGCTTTCATGTTCTCGTTTGGCAATAATTGATTCTAGTATCTGTCTCGGTCAAAATAGTTGACAATGTGTGGTATCGATAACATGGCCTAAAGCAGACCTTACATACAGAAGCTCTTTTGATCTTCAGGCAAATAATTCATTTGTTAGAAGGTAGGATAACCTAAGGAGAGAAAAGGTGTGGGACTATCAGAATTCCATCCTTGACAGGAATAATTCTTGGTCACTGAAATTACACACAGAGAAAAACATTATGGTTGTAAAAAGGGAGCCATGCTTTATATGTGTGTTTTATGCTTAAGACTTTGATTCTTGCTTTATTTGGCTTTCCTTGGTGTCACCTAGATATAGTTTCCTGGCTGATTAGTCTTTCTTTACTCTTCAAAAATATGATCTTTGTAAAGCAAGGAAACATTGTCCAAAATATGACTCCGATATCAGAACTTTGAAGTCTGTGAAAAAGTAGTAACTGTTCCATTGACATTGTGGTTTAGTGGCCGTAAATACGCTTGCAGATTCCACCATGAATACTCCTTTTTAAAAAGAAACAAACTACCTACCAGTCTCTGGCAGAGTTCTCTGACTATCTAATAAAGGTTTCTACTAGTAGTTATTATTTTGAAAATGTACAGTTTGTTTATTGCATCTGAGTAGAAGCCTATAAATTAACTTTTGGGGTTTTTTTTCCAGAGTCAAACTAATCTCTTAATGGGAATGATTAATCTCTGATTTCTGGGGGGCAAAAAAGAAGGATAATCTAATCTCACAGTAAAAAAAAAAAAAAAAAACCAAAACACACAAACCCCAACCGCTTGGTGATGTAGAGTAAAAGGTAATAGTCTGGTTTACGTTTCCAAGAATTGTTCTTGTGAATTGGCTCTTGGTAGAAAGAAAACAGTAAAAGGATGCTACTGTCAGAATTACACCACAAGCATCATGGGAATTTGTGTCCTTTTGCAAATTTGTTTGTTGTTTTGATGGGGAAGGAATAGTCTGTTCTGATCCTGAAGTCATGTATTTTGGGAAGGGGTTGCTTGTGCTGAATCCCTATGCAATTCACACATCTCCTAAGTTTACCCATGTTGGGTGTATAGTAAAGACAACATCTTCATAGCCAGCAGTGTTACTGTAGTAGACTTTGCACAACTTTAGTTTCGGGTTTTTTTGTCATTTTAAAAATTACTTAATGTGTGTGTCTTCTCAATGACTAAGTGTTTTTTAACAATGTGTGTACTTTTTTAAGCATTGTGAATAACAGCCTGTGGATTTGGGATTTTTAAATAAGCTATTATAGGTTCATTGCAGCACAACTGTATCTGTTCTGTTAGTGAAAGGAAACATGCAACTGTGAGCCGCAGCCTGACATCACACAGCTTTGCTAAAGACAGAGCAAGGTCAGAAGGTGTCATTTATTATTTGGTTTTGGGGTATTTTTCCAGCTGTTTTGAGTTATGTTTTTATGGTAGGAAGATGGTGAGGAAAACTGTTCACAAATTATCATTTAGTGAATTGTTGCTGTTTGCCAGCTTTCATTGTTCTTAGCCTCCTGCTCTTCCTTGTTTTTCTACCCTCAGATATGCTGGGTTTTGGGGGAGAGATTGAATATTGTGGGAGGAGTTTCTTAAAACGTGTCACCAGAATAACTGGAGTGGTTAATGACAACACGGAAAACATTATTGGCACTTGTTACAATGAGTAGTTCAGTACTTTCCTATTGTTTATCTCCTATTTAGCCACGTAGTCCTACAGGGCAACACAGAAATACCGAAATTTTACATATATTGAGATAAATGGTGCTCAGAAAGAGGTGGTGGTTTTGTTCCCTGAGGGAAAGCTGCCTCAGCTAAGCTTTGGAAAGACTCAGAAGAGTCAAGTACACTGTAAAGGATGTAGTAATGCTCTTTTTTAAAATTGGTGTTTAAAATAAAAGTAATTAAAACTAGTGCTGAGATAACAAGGACAACAACGAGCTCATGGTATTCAGGTAAGACTGTCATCCAGACTACTTCATATAGTTGGCAGTTTCTCTTTGATTTTATTTTTAATGTATTGCTCTAGTTGTTTATCTTGTTAATAACTGCTGAAATACTTCAGCTAATATTTGTCACTTTATTTCTTAATGTTTTGATTTTGAAACTAAAGGTACCTCTTAGAGTGCTGTGTTTTGGAGGCATATGAGCAAAAAGTATTCAGAGTAGATCTTCATAGCAAGACTTTGTGTGTAAATGTTAATTACCTGCTGACTGCTAACCACTTTGTTAACTAAACTAACAGTCCTGTAAAGATTGAACACCAGGAAATGTCTGGTTTATGAAATTGGTGCAGTGCATTAGAAATACCTAACATTGCACTGGTTGTTGAATACTTACTGCTAACTTTTATCTTTCTAACTTAATCGGTACTGCTTTTGGCTAGGTTTTTCAAACCTGACTTCTATTCCAGTGTTCTTAGAAAGCAAATCAGTAGATTTATTTTTTTTTTAAATTCTGATAATTTGAGAAAACATAGCTCAACACAGACAAGTATTTCATTTTGCAGACATTTCACACCAGAGGAATATTACTCAGGCTATTATTGTTCATTAAGTATTTAGGTGCAAGTTGTAGGCATTAAAACTACTAAGACTAAAGGAATGCACATAAGTACTTAATGAATGAGCTTTAGCACCCAACTAAAATTGTGTTACTGTTAGCTCTTTTAAATTACTGGTGAAAAATCATATCCTACTTAAGAAAGATCTGAAAAGGAAAACACTGTAGTGGCAGACATTATTTGTCAACTCTGCAGCTGGCGTACTAAGCAGCCCCCTGGTTGCACAGATGTTTTGGCGTCCTGCTTGAGGAATCAGTGGCTCTTTTGGGGAGTCAGCTGATTAACTTTCCTCCTCAAAACACAACTGTAGAGCACTTGAACCTTTAGAAGTATGCATATTTGAAAACATATTGGGAGCAAAAGAAAGCATAAAAAAAACACAGCAGGATTTTATTAGTTATCTTTTCCTCACTAGAAGTAAATTCATCTAAAATTTTTCTTGCAACATCAGCCTCCTCTATTTGCATTTATACATTTTCAACAATAGTCCCCCTCTATTAGTATCAGACGTAACAAATGTTAAAAGGCAGTGCTTTCCCGTCCAGCATAAGTAATTGCAGGTTTTTTTGTGCTGCTAAGGCACTCGAGGAGGTGAGGTCCCTTTTGATAAAAGGCAAATTGATCTTGTGCTTTTGGTTATCTGTTGCAAATCTTGTCCAAATCAAGATAAGATAAATCATGGGATGTTGTTTCTTCTGGCTTTGCCAGTGGCATTTTTCTTCATTCTTTGGCCCATTTTTTCGGTATGCTAACTCACCAGCATTAGTAGTTCCGATCTTTTCCATGGCTGGCTGTAGTATGCTGCCTGTTGCAAGCATCAAGACACCAGGGCTGGTACTAAATCACATCAGTTAATTGCTTATTCTCCCTACAAGGACAAATTTAAAAGTTCTGTTATTATTTAAGTATTGCCCTTTTTCTTTCATTTTCTCTAAAAG
Organism: Ibidorhyncha struthersii; assembly: GCA_013398815.1. Classification (NCBI taxonomy): domain Eukaryota; kingdom Metazoa; phylum Chordata; class Aves; order Charadriiformes; family Charadriidae; genus Ibidorhyncha; species Ibidorhyncha struthersii. Next base: position 1,751,867 of record VZSZ01007841.1, read on the forward strand.
TGGCTTGTGCATAAGGTGATTTGGCTTGGGAAAGTTGTCATAAAACAGTCTGTACAAGTGGACATTAAATTTGTTTGTAGCGGTTATGCTTTTTCTTAAAAACATCATTCTAATTTGTAATGCATCAAGAGGTTGAGTGCTTGGATTTAAGGAGGGCTTTTGTCAGTGCCTTATTATTAACTTGAAGACCAATTCCTTTATTTCAGTGCTGAGAGTACCGCAATGGCAGACTTGCATACTGTGTCCTTGATGTACCAAGGGGTAACATTCCTTATAGTCACTGCTTTTCTGCAGAAGTTAATTGTTTTGGTCAATGTAAAATAGTTGTTGCTTTAGTATTTTTTTTTCTGTATTTGGATAGCCTCTTTTTTAGGAAAAATGCAGGAGTATTTGTTAGCTTGGGCTTGTTCAGCTTTTGTCGGAAGTAGCTCAGACTTCTTAAAAATTAATTTATTTTTATTTTGGTATGTGTCTAAGTAGATGGGGGGGGGGGCTTGAAAAGGGTAGTCCAAGTTATGGTCCAAACCACATGAATTTAAGAGCTCACATTATTAGAAAGGAGCTTGCTTTCCTCTCCCCTGTTTTGATTTAAACATTGAAGAACATTCTTACTATAAGATTTACTTCTTACAAGCTTTTAGTTAATGTAAAATAAATACTACAGGAAAAAACTGGGGAAAGAGAAAGCTTGGATAAATCTTAATCTCTTTTAATATAAGCTCAGTTTTGTATATTGTATTTCTACTGCCAACACTATGTAGGGTACTATCCCTCACTGAAACAACTGCTAGAGATTGTTTTAGTAATAAGACTTTATAAGCTTTGGAAGGGGCAATGAAATGTATTGTTCTTAAGCAATTAAATATTTGTTTTCCCGGAAGACATCCTTATAAAAACATAGCAGTTTTACTATAGTGTTTATAAATTCAGATGTTGGAAAGGGAAGGATAATATGAAGATTCATCTTTTGCTTTCTACAAATATTCAAAGACAATAGAAGGGTTAGGTCAAAGGAGAAAAGACAAATTACTTAGTTTAGCCAGGCCTGTTGCAGAACAGAGCCGACAAGTTTTCTTGAAGTTACGTTGCTAAGAAAAAAGGTGTATGAAATGTAATGAAATGCAAGTTCCTGCAGATCATGGCATGGTTATGGCTGTTAGCCTGATCTTGCTCTTGAATGCCTAAAAGCATCGTAAATGTTCCATCTCCCTTGTGTGTTTGATTAGCATATTATTTCTCTCTGTTTGGGTAGGTTCTGGCCTTCACATGTGTTTCCTGAAGGTATTTCTTACCATTCCAAAGCTGTTCACAGATGAAACTGAAAAGCAGTACAAACTGATTAAGTGTTGAAATAAGGGGTTCCAGGGTGCCTTGTTTACAGGCACTTCTAGCTCCTTGTGTACAGGAGCATATCCATTTAAATATTACTGTATTGAAGTGTGAAAAGCACCAGGAAATCATATATATGTTTTGTAATAATCCTGGAAGGACCAACCATCACGGAAGGGGGATCAAGGTTGTCATGCAGTAAACACAAGCCATTTTTAATATTCCCTGCTGGCGTGAGGTCTTATAGGGATGGAGGGATTGCACTATGATCTCATTGAGTGATGTGCAGTTTGGCTGTTCTCTAGCCTTTTTCTTCAACTTTATTAATACTTTATTCTGTGTGTGCGTGTGAAAATTGTGTGTTTGCATAAGCTAGTTTAAATGACTTTAAGTACAGGTTTCAAAAATCTTTCCTACTGAAATAAATGATTTAAAAGATGGCCTGTGTCTGAAGTTTTAATTTCTCATTAAAAAACTGCATTGATACTGCAACCAGGTTTTGCGACATGGAATTTGCCTTTCTTTCAGAATGATGCTGAGATCAGCTGGAATTTTAGTAGCTTTTTTTCAATGAACCTCTGAAATGCAGCATGTAAATATCCTGTTGTCGGTGTAAAAGAAATCCAAAAACTAGCAGGAAAATGCAGTTCACTGTATAGATTTATGCTTAGTTTCAGAGATCAGTCTGTTAAATGATGTGTTTTTTCTCTCCATGGTAGTTTATCAAGATTTTTTTCTGTTGCCTGTATACTTAGAGATGCGATAAATTTAAACTGACTGAAAGCAGTCATCAGGCAGATTAGTTCTTAAGGAGCAACTACATGGAAGACAAACTGAAATGAAGAACAAATGAATAGCATGCAAAGCCTTGTACTGCATTAGCTTTTTGTTTGGTGTTGCTTCTCCTCTTTCTGTGCCTTTTTAATTCTGAACAGGATCATACAGCCCTCAGTGGGAAATGCTGTCGGGTGGCGTTGTGAAATGCTTGTCAGATTTCAAGTTTTGGACTCCTCTTTTTTTTTTTTTTCCTCCTCCTTAATGGAACAATTAATTTCAAATGTATGTACAAAGAGAGAAGGAATAATGTAGATTTTTGTACCCCTCTTTTTTCTTATTTCCAGATTACTGGGTTTGAGGAAATGCTTTGTGCTCACTAGTGTAAAAAGAAACACAGAATTAATTAGCTAGTGATTGCTATTTTCCTTTTTTTTTTTTTGTTCCTTTTCAAAGCTCTTTGTTGCTCACCAATTTCTGGCAAACGGATTTCATTATGAGATATTTTATTAACTCGAATGCCAACTCCATGCTCTCAAGCAGGAGCCTGAGACTGCAAGTTGAGAGGCAGGGAGTCAAGTGATTCTTGGTTCAGATGCCTCTTCTTGGAAAAGACTCTTTCTCCCTGATTCAGCTGCATCTCTGTCTACAACAATGCTAGTGCTTCCAAGTCTGGTGCTCTCCTCTGTTAGCTCCATCCTTTATCTGTGACTTCTATCTTTCATATACTTTCTGCCTTTAAATCCTTAAGGGCTATAGCATATTTCTGCAGTGTCTATTAGAGGTGCCTGGAATGAGAGTTCTTTGAAGCATTTTTTATTTTATTTATGTATTTATTTTCAAATCGAGGAACATGTCAAGGACTCTTCTGGCCTCTTTCCTTGTGTTCTTGTCTCTTGGGCTGCTGCTTACAGGAGAGGGCCTCCAATCCACAGAGTGGGAAGACCGGTGAGGGAAAGGCACCTAATCTCTTCCTTGCTTTCCAACCGCAATGATTTTCATTGTGGGTATACTTCCTGCTGTCTTTCATCAGGTGCATATACTAGTGAGTCCATCAACTGAATGTTCCTTTTGAAATTGTAAGAAGTATTAATTACTGCCTTGGTTTTGTAACTTCATCTTTGGTTTGTGTGGTTTGGTTTTTTTTNAAATAAGCAAGCTGAAAAGAGATGATCTTTTCCCTTTTCTGTATTAAGCTTAGGTTTTGTAAATGAGAATGGTAACAAAAATGTAAGCAGATGATATCCAGATGTAAGCAGATGATATTGTTTTGGCATGAACCGTATGCCTTGATTGAACAGTGGGGAGATATGTTTTTTATAACAGCAAATAAATTGAATACATAAGACTGAATCCATGCTTCTAACTTGTAAGTAATATTTTTATTAGTTTTTGCTTAAATTGAGCATTATTACCAAAACATACATCCTTACATAGGTAATATTTATCTTTGCACTGGTATTTCCTTCTTTCAGTTCCCCATTTTTAGTTCAATTTGGTACTTAAGGACAAAATGCAGATTCAAAGAAAAACCTTCTGCCTGTCTACCAGAACTGGCACAAGAGACTGCTAATTGCTGCTGCACAAAACTAGCCATTACTATATGTGTAGCAAAACACAGAGTCCAAGCTAAAGACAGATCTTGTACAAGAATACAACCAGCAGCAAAGTGTTAATACATCTTTCATTTTCTTTTCAGGTAGGAAAATGTGTTACTTTAATTATGGAAAAGGGATAAGGAACTGAACTGGTTTAAGGTCAAATACTATAGCTAAACATTTAAATAATCCATAGCTTGTTGAAGATGCACATTACAGCCAAGGGTAGACTGTGGCTTGTGTTACTCACTACCTGACTGTGCAGAATTTCTGTAATGGTTTAGAACGACTGAAATATAGAAAGCAGCTCATTCTTGAAGTGAAGCTGTATGGAAGTAGAGTGAGCAAGCATGAGAGGAGGGAGTCATTGCCTCACACAGGAGTAATCACAAAGCAGTGGATTAGAGAAAAATTTACATTATTGTGAATAGCTCAGTTGCATTATATGATAGAACTGGGAAAAGCATATGCAAATTCTGAGTTCCCAGTGCTGAAACAGCAGTATGCTCTTTAATGAGTATAAAGATGTATCTAAGACTTATTCAACACAAGACAATCTAAATGAGATAATTGTGGTCTACTATAGTTCTTGATTTGGGGATATTTGGTATTAGCAAGCATTTTATGAACTTCTGACTTGCGCTACATACCCAAAATACTGTGTGTAGGCAGTTGCTAAACCCAAGTCGCTCTCACCTCAGTAATCAGTTCCCCATCAGTGTGAAATCTATAATGTTACACTAGCGCTGTTTTTGTTCTAATACCCTATCTGTGATACCTCTATCAGAGGCTTCAGAGGAAAGAGTAAACCTACAGTGTAGAGGAAAGAGTAAACCTACAGTGTGCAGATGAGGAGTGAACTTTTAGCAAGGTAAGTAACTTAAGACACTTAATGACTGTCTTATGTATTGAAAGCTTTATAGTTTCATTTTCTTAATTTCATGCAGTATGATGATGGCTGTGGTAATGAAAATGTTTCTGCTGATCTCTTAGTTTCATTGATGTAAAAAACACTTCTGATAATAAAAATATTCAAGATCTGTGTGGAAAAGTATGTTTAAAATAACCCTTCTCCAAAAGCTTACTTTTTAATGTCAACTATTTCAGTAATCTGGATTACTGAACAGGCCCACAATCAGAACAGTTGAGAGCTGTAGGGTTTTCTCAGGTAAGATTAAATAATAATTTAAAAAGTAACACATACCAGTGCCATTCCTAATCTTGTTTTGACCTAGAAGCCTTTGCTTGACAGCACAGGGGATTATATGGGAGCTCTCAACAGCCACACCTTCCATTGCAGAATGAATCTCTTAAAGACTGGATAGCAATTGAATGACTCAAGAATCATCTTGGTCCTTCTAGAAAGGATCCAGTCTTTGCACATAAGTATAAGCAAGAGCCTCTCTGTAATTTATGCCAAGGAATGATATGCAATCAGGCCTTATCACTCTGGAAGTGGATAGTGTCTGAAAAGTATGTTGTTAATTTCAGAGAGTTCAGTTAGTTAGAAGAGGCTTAACTGAAAAGTAAAATTACTGAACAGAAAATTGCTTCTGTTTTACCTCAAACCAGGACAGTGAGGAGTTGTATACAGAGATATTTCATAGCCATCATGTAGCATGCCCTGAAATGTATCAGGCATAATGGCTTGGAGAGACTATTCAACAGCACATTTGGCATTCTTTTATACTGAACCACTTTGATGCTCACTAGAAAAATGCCAGATAGAAAATAAGGATCATGTTCTCCATATACTTGCTCAGTTTTAATTTAACCTAGAGTCTTGCTTCTAGCAAGAATACCACAGCTGTAGAGAAATGAGAATCTGTTCCTGATGCTTCTTGCCTGCAGAGACACCACACCTGTAGGAGAGTGTTGTGAGTGGCAGCTGGAAGCAAGGCTATACATAAAGTCAAAGCGTTGTATGAAGCTTACTTTTTTATAAATCCCAAAGTGTATTTGGGGAATGGACAGAGGGAGGGGAGATGTGGTGCTGTCGGTCCCTGTTCTAGAAAGAATATTTTTCAAAAAGGGGTTGAATCTGTGCGTGTAAGATGAAGAGCAGAACCAGTGTGGCATGAACGCACCAAATTAGAGCCAATGTGAAATATGCCCCAGGCTTTGTGTTAAATCTTAGGTTACATCTTGTCAGAGACATCTGTATATTATTACTTATTTTTAGGAGTCAAAATACTTGGTGAAATGTCTACACATAAGATTGTTGCACACAGTTTTGGATTTAATTTGTGAGGTGTTGGAATAAGGAAACTATTTCAGGGTAAATGTATTAGCCTTTTGGTTATCTGAGAATATCTGCTAGCCATTATACAAAGACGCATCATGCTTGCTACTATGGTATCTAATAAATATTTACTAAACAACATCTTGCTTAAATCATATTCCTTGTGCTGCTGTTATTCCAATCACATTTGGCCGAATGAGAACTGTCAAATCAAGTAACTTGATGGTAAAAGGTTTCAGGGGAAGCTGTTCCTCAAGAGTGTGGTGATGCCTTACTGCCCAGTTCTTAATATCGGCAAGGAATTAATATGTCTGCTCTTACCATGGGATTCATCAGTTGGTCTCAGAGTGCTTTACAGAGGAAACTGGTATCATACTGTCCTTGTGCTACAGATGGAGAAGCTGAGGCACAGCAGAGGAGTAGTAAGTGTTGTGTTGAGTGTGCAACAGTAATTGCCAGGCTGTAGATTAAGCCAGCTCTGCTGAGATTATATCCAGTGCACTTCCCAATGGGTCATAAATGCATAAAATAATCAAGCAAGAACTTGTCAGAGCACATATGCTCCAGTGTTTCTGGCAACAGTATATCCATTATCCTGATTTAAATCATAGTTTTTGACACTGATGATGTGTGGAGGTAAAGCCCATCGGTGGCCTGGCCGCGTCTCTCAGACCAAGAAGAATGCTGGGCAAGCTAAATGCTTTAAATCCTGGTACTGCCAGGCCTGTAGATGAGTGTATGTGAAAGTGGAATCCCAGGGATTTCAGTGGGGCTTCATGCAGACAGAACAATCTCTTGCACTCAAAGAAGCTCGTAATATCAAAACCACTGTAAGAAAATAGTCTCTAGACAAAGCTTACTGAGCTGAAGACTTTCCAATAGCGCATCAGGTAGTCATCCCAAGAAGTGGTTTACTTAATCTTAATAATGCATGTGGATGCCTGTGTCCTGTTAGGTCTTCTGCCGGTCTCAGAAAGGGTAAGCCATTGCTCCTCTTGCCATTTTATTTGCATAAAAGTCGCCAGGGAAAATATGAGCAAAATAGTTTCTTCAAATTAAAAAGGTAAGGAAAAAAATGATTGATTGGGTCCAAGTATAAAAACGAAAACACACAAACCTCTTAATTTACCCCTATATTGTGGTCCTTTGCAAGAGTAAAAGGAGCTAACAAATCCTGTAAGGCTTATATATTTATTATTTTCTATAACTCCGTGCTTTGTGTTGCCTTTAGATCCTTGACGTGCTGCTTCTTCAGTGCTGAATGTAAACAAGCAAGTACAGTGGGGTTTTCTTCTCCTGCTATGCATGTATGAAGAGCTTCCAAAGGAGGCTTTTGTGATGCATCAGTTTGGTTCACCTTGAGCTTATCAAGTCCTTCAGTTAAGCATGAGTTCTTTTTAATATATTGTTCTGCCTGTCATTTCTACTTAGATAATGACATTGAATGCTCTGACGATATCAACCTAGTATTTGTTCCTTCAGTGTCAAGGATATGCAATGAAAATGTAATAGGCAGTTAGATTAAAGTAAAAATATGCTGCTGGCAAGGAAATAACAAATTGGATTAAGTCAATGCTGTTTGGAATGTTGGTAACTAGATGAATTTTAATTTCTCATGGTTTGTTTTAAAGAGCTATTTAGGCACCCAACACTCCATATTTTAAGGTTATGTTACTGTTTTCAATCTGCTTCCTAATTCACTTTAGGATTTCAAAAATGTATTATTCCCACATTGTGAAACTCGGAGAGGCTCTTTACCCATATCCTGCAACACAAGAAATGGAAAAGAAACATCTAAATAGAAGATTGTCACATGAACAAATACATGTAAACTGGCTATAAGTAAAAGATAGGTTTCACACCATCAAGGAGGGAAAGTTTCTGTTACAGCTTCTGAAAGGAACAGTGGGGAGCAAGCCCATAACTGTGAGAGTTTTATGTGTGGCTTAATCAGATCATGAAAGAAATTATACTACTACTTAGATGTCTGCAATACCATGAGACAGCACTTAGCAATGTAGGAAGTCCCTTCTGGGCTGTGGTCTCTTATGAACGGTCTCAGAGACTGTTAAATATTGAAGGAAATGTCATCTTCTAAAGGTACTTTTTAAAATACCGTATTAGTTCTAGTTTGTAAGCAGTACAAAATATTAATTTGAGTCCAGTTGTGCTGCAGGGACAAGTATGCCTAGCTAGAATGGGGCAACTCTTACTGAAATCTGCCACTTTCTGGCAGTTCACAGGGTAGCCCAGAATTTCCTTAGGTTATGTCTTCTATTGAAATTCAAATTTGTAAGATGAAAATTTCCAAGTTATGATGTCTGAATATCAAAGACTTTGAGGTTCCAAATACCTATGAGCCTCTGTTTATCTTAATTTAATTTGTGGGGGTCTCGGCTACTCTGCAAATTTAACTGATGCAATGTCTCCAAAGATGGCCTCTAGTTCCTCTGTTAGTATTCAAAGATTAATCAGAACAACGGATAAACAGGTATTATACTTAAGTAATTACAAGCTATGGAAAAATGTTCTTTTAATTTTCCCTAAAAGATCAGGCTAAAGAAGTCTTATCCCATTTCTTGTGGTAACCCAAATTTAAGTCACGTGAATCGAGAACTGTAAGGGTTCCATTAGCACACACGGAAACTGGGATTGGATCTGTGAAAGTATTGACAGTATGTCCCGTTCTGAAGTATTATTTTTTTAAAATTAAAAATTAAACAAAACCCTCAAATGGCTTTACAGTTAGTTGACAGTGCCAGCACACTTTAATTTCCATTAAAACTGAAGTTGCCACACTTTTCATTTTAAACGGAAATAGTGTTCTGCTGATGTCACTAGTGAGCTTTATTTTCTCCCAGTAAAAATGTTTGTATTAGAGTGACTTTTGACAGGAAATCCCTGTGAATATGTTTGTCTTGGTGATCTGCTGCTGCTTTAGATGAAAATTGCTATACCAGTCAGCTTGTGGGAGGATAACTTTTTTTAAAAAAAATCTGTCAATTTAAATACAATGTACGCTGCTAGATATTGGAATAAATGTGGTTTGTTTCTGCTTGGAGGCTTGTTCTGGGAAGAGGTGTCTCATCCCAATGCACAAAGGCTGTTTCTCATTTTGTTGATTTTTTTTTTTTTTTAAGCAGTATCTATCTCTTCTGCTGGAATGTGTCCATTAACACATATATATAAACAAACTCAGGAAATCCTCTCTTGTATCTCAGACTTCAACTTCTCTTGTTTCCTTCCCTGGCCCTCAAAGAAGTCATACAGCTGTGCCAGGCTACCCTCGAGACTGCTTCCGGGGATCCTTTTGGTCCCTATCTCATGCTCCATAGTAGCAGCTACTGAATTCGCGTACACCTTGTGCTCTGTCTTTATGAGATTGTCAGCAGAGCGCTGGGCAGAAGCTGTCATCTAGCCCGCTTCAAAACCTGCCCCTTCCATCTGCCCTGTAGCAGCTCTTTAGGCAGAACCTCTCCAGGCATTCAGGGAGTAGGATAAAGTCCCGTTTTTCTGTTGCCATGAGACTAAATGCTTCGTAAACATGCAGCGGGTCCTCAGTGGGACCATTCAGGAAAATGTTGTTACCTGTGTTTTCCAGCATTGTAAGAAATGTTACTAATCCTAACTGGAAAAAAAAAAAAAAGTTAGCTAATGTGGAGCACTTTCTCGGTTGATTCCTGGGAATTTAACACTTCAGTTGAGTACAATTGTGATTTTTTTATTTTTTTTTTATTCTTGATACAGCTTTCATCCAAAAGGGATTGCCAAATGATTTACAGATCATACAGAAAAAGAGAAATCGTTTCTGCCACCTATCGGATCAGTCAACATTAAGCAACCAGTTTAGCCAACACTGAGTACCCAGTTTACCCAACTCATAAAATACAGAACCTTATTTTGTTTGGATGTACAAAACTTTCTGCCATCAAACAAAACACCCTATCCAGTTTAACCCACCACTTACCAAGTTTTCCTCCATTTTTGCAAAAATGGCCAATGGGTTTTTAGTTATTTCAGTGGGTATGACTTAGTCATTATATTTCTACTCAAAGGTGGTGGTTCCCATAGCACGGCATCAAAATTCAGTACTGATTTTTTATGCCTTTTGGTCAGTGATGTAGGAAGGTACTTCACTAGTGAATTGTTTGGAGGAGAGGAACATCTGTAAGAAAATCTTCCCTCACCCTGGAAGGGCTGGGAATTACAAACTCCAGAAACGTATTTCCATAATAGCCAATTGGTATATGTGTCTGAATGGGTATAGGATTAAAACTGTCACACACACTATTTCTAGAGCTGTGGTTTTGGAGCAAATGGCAANCCCCCCCCTTCTTAATTTGAACTCTAGGAAAAGTAGTGACGTACTTCCAAATGGGGGTTTGTGCCAGTGAGGTGTAGCGTTTTGTGGGATCTGCTAGCTCTTCTCCAGAGCAGGACTTTCTGTGCTGCCTTCTATTTGATCACCATTTCTCATCCACGTTGAGTTCATGGTGACCAAGCACAGCTTGCCATGTGCAGGTGCAGGGGTAGTCGCACCAGGTGTGTTGTAATAGTGAAGTCCCTGAAAACCCAGGCCAAACACAGTTTTGTTTTGTTTATCTTTTCTTATTTTTCTGCTTTCTGCTCTCTTCCATCTTTTGTTTTTTTTTTTTTTTTTTTTTAAGTAAGACTTCTATTTGATACAGTAGAACTGCTCAGGATTTTGTTGCTGGCTTTTAGAAACTACTGGTATATTAGGATGGTNTTTTTTTTTAAGGCTGGCTTGATGTTGTATCATTTCAGACTGACACGATTAAGCAAAATCCTACTTCAGATTCCTGATGATCCCCCCTCTGTTTTGTATTAACACTGAGAATTTGTTTCTGTTTTGTTTGTGGTTGAGAGGATTTTTTTTTTTCCCCTGCCTGAGATTGTTCAAGAAATGTTGAACGGAGTGCTTAATGATTTCCAGTGCTTTCTCTTGACATTTTAGTTTTGGAGAATGAGCAATGCCTCCGCTGGGGACTTCCCTGGCAGATCCATGTCTGAACAGCCAGGGCTGGCTTCCAAGAACATTAAATTCCAGCTGCTTTTCCATCCAAGGCAAGGTTAGTTTAGTATCCCCCTTCCTCCCTGTGTCTTTACAGCAGGAGATATTCTAGCCAACGTATTCGTCATGTTTCTGAGCCTCCCTGCTGCTTGATTTATGCAGAGAGGACTAGAGAGAGAGATTCCAGAGCTGCACGCTGAGTGTGAACTACCTGCAGGTGTGCAGCAGGGTGCGATAGTCCGGCACAGCTTAGTCCACACATATGTGGCTATGCCGGTTAGTCCCCGCATGTAGACGAACAGAGCTGAGATTATACACTGCACCTTCAAACTGAAAAAAAAACAAAACACCAAACCCCAACTAAAACCACGTGGCAGTATCGGTGCTGTTTTGGTCATGCAGATGAATCTTGTGAAATGCTGGAGACATCGCTGCACGGGAGCAGCACAGAGGGGCTGATATGCAGTGAGGGATGCTGAGACAGAGTTGATTCTTGCATCTGATGTTGCTTTCTTCATTTATGAAAAGCAGCAGTGAAACAGTATGGTGAAATACTAAGTTAAACTGTAGATAACAGTATGTAAGGCTTGAAGAAAATTCATGTTATCGCTCCATAATGTTCCCTGTTATTTTTCCTGTGTTGGGCAATTTATGCACTATGTGAGGCAAAGCAAGTGACTTATGCCTGTTTGGTTGGTTTTTTTTTTTAAGATTGGTTATGCATATTTGGTGCCTGGCTTAACGCTTCAAGGCACATAATTTTCAGTGGTATAATGGACTGTTTGAGTCCCTCTTGTCAACTGGGAGTTTGAGTATGCAGCACACTTGGAAATTCAACCCATCCTGACCTAGCAAGTGGCAAAGGAGACATCTAAACCTATCATTTGCTATTTAAACCTGAGATTTCTGCTTGCCTTTGTCTCACCTGAGCAGGATAAGACGTACCTCGCGTGCTTTTTCAAAGTTGGCTTCACATGTGCAGTTGCACGATGAAAGGCGCCGCAGTGTTTTTAGAAACCCCAAATGTAGCCAGTCTCCAGCTGGTAAAATTGTCATCGTTCACAGCCTAATTGAACTACGGAAATTTACCCAAGTTAGAGGATCAAGTCCAGTGTACACAGCTGGGAACCAAGCTGAGCTCAGTAACTATCTGTGCTCAGTACTAAGCCCAAGCCAACTGGGTTGCACACAGATATTTCTCCTATGTAGCAGCACACAGATCAATGTCCTCTTGTTCGTTTGTATCCATGTCATCCCCCTGTCCTCCTTTCCCTTCGAACTAAGCAATACCTCACTGACACCGAAAGAGAAGGGCATCACAGATGAAAACTGATCACCTTTTTCTGATGATTCAGAGAAAAACATTGCTGCCTTTACGCTTCAACTTCTCCAACAGTGGTTATAATTTGTTACGTACCTTTTCATTGTTTGTGAAACAAATACAAGTTATGCTTGGTACAAGTAGGAGAGAGAACAGCAATAGATATTTAGGGGTGGTTATTCTTCCTTGATAGCACTATTGTAGGCGAGAAAACTTAAAGGAGGTTTTGCTTAGGTCTTTTATTTTTCTGTGACTTTGCAGTCATAATTTTTCCCAAAGCTTGTCTACAGATCTGTACTAGGACCCAAACCACTAAAATGCTTTAAAGTCGATCCTTTTATGCCCCTGTGTATTCAGCTAGTATGGTAAAATGTTTTGTTTTTCTTTTTTTTTCTCCTTTTTTTTTTTTCCAGAGTCTATGAGATCATTCAAGTATGGAGACTTGGCAGCTTCACTGTACATACAAAGACGGCTGTTTGAATGTCAGACTGAGTGTCTTTCTGGCTAAGGGTAAATTATTTGGTGTGTTAAATGAGGATTTGTTGCTTTGTCTGTCATGAATAACGTTCATTTATTGTCAGTGTCCCATTATGATTTACATTAGACTGCAGTTTTCTATCTTTTGGCATTTTTTCATGTTTTATTATACAAAAGCACAGGTATTTCTTCTAAACAATTTGGTAATAGAAAGGATTATAGTAGTGAGTTAATAAGGTTGCAAGGCCATCAAAAGGCATTGCAAACCAGAAAATAAACAGGACTAAATACAAAAGTAATGATGGGATTGGAAAAACAAGGTGAGTGCTTGGGTTTAACTGGTCATTTACATAGCAGTCTGTATAGAATTGAATGGTCACTACAAGCAGCGTAATCTATGGAAAAGGCGAATAGGGAATTTCATAAACATGGAGGATTCCTGGTGAAGATAGAATTTAAAAAAAAAAAGAAGAAAAGTTGTTAGTACTTTTTAAATTCAGTTTTGCTATCCAAAATGCCTTGTAACTCTCAATAGAGAGGGGGAAAAAAAATCTGGTTCTAAAAAGAACTACATATGTGGTCCAATACTTGTGGTTATTGTCAGCGTAGAAAGCGGGTGCATTTTATATACACCAGTGCCTCCTGTTTCAGAGAGATACTAGTCTGGAAGTCTCTGTCTTGGCTCGAGGAGGAGGTGTTTACAAAGAGATCCACTGCTTGAACTGTGTGTAGTTGCCAGGGTCAAGTATGCCATCTGCACTCTCTGCAGAGGGTGGGTGCTCTGCCCTGCTGAACTGCTTTCAGTGCTGAAGGGATGGAGTAAATGCCTTTATATATATATATATTTTTTAATGAGCATTACAGCTTGATTTACAACATCTGGGTCTAACTTGAAATAGTGTTACAAAAAGTAAAACATCTGTACATACAAGCCAGAAAAGATTAATAGAGGTTTATTTGCTTCGAAATCCTCCAGCATGGATTAACAGCATATACCACCTCTCTCTCATCATTTTTGTTTAAGTTACACAGGCAGTTAGTCCATCTCTATTGACATTTGTGATGCTATAAAACATAACTGCCCTGGTTTGGGCCTCTTTATTTGCACACAGCACAAATGAGTGTCACTAGATATTCACCTACATTTCTTAAACCGGCAGATTGCTTTGTCTTTCACAGAGAGTGTACACGTGCCGCTCACAGTGAAAGTCTGAGCTTTTGGGCAGTATTTGAGAAATGCTAAAAGCACAAGAACACGGTAAGTACATATAGTTTCCACGTGCTGTTTGACGGGTTATCTGTTTCCATTCTTCATGTAAAAAGAGTCAAGAAACCGAGACGTTACTGTTAATCGCAAGGTGGGACGTGTTGTTAAAGCCCTGTGCTTACCAAAGGAAAAGCTGCTCATCCTTTGGCCGTGTTTCAAACCAGAAGATAAAAATGTCAAAATCTGTGCAAAAGAGCCTTTACTGCCTTTACTGATAGCTCGAGAGTCTTGCAGAGCTGACATGAGGCAACGGCAGCGCACTTTCCTTTTCTGAATAGAGGAAATAGAAAAGCATCTGGGTTAAGGTTAAAAAGGAATACAGTTCATAGGTTTGTGGTCATCCTCATCTTTGACCAGGGGAGCTTCTCAATTGTGGGTCGTTCAACTGAAGGGCCCCGTTGCTGGTTCCTGTTTCATCTCACTGTAGCCCTTGTGCTGGAAGGGCAGAACTGAAAAGAGGTGCTACTGAGCTGAGCGTCCTTGGCTCGGGATTACTGGGAGCCCTGAAGTTCAAGATGAGGATTTCATTTTCTGTTTGCACAACCAGTGCGGTGTTAAAGTGCTGGAGTAGTGTCTGGGCCTGTGTGTGTCAGAAGCTTGAGCTGCTGCCTTTTTTTCTTCTAGCAGCTGAAATTTCTTTAGCATTTGTGTGGATTAATGTCCAACATAGTGTGTTGCAATTAAGTCAATGTTGGAGGCTATAAGATGAAAGATAAGCGAGTGGGAGGGGAAAGAAAAACAGAGCAATAACCAAGGCCGCTGCCAATAAGAACTAAAGAAACAACACCAAACGCTTGGCAAGGTACCCCGTGGCTTCTTTGATAGTCCCTCATCACAAGTAATAAAACACCTCTTGAGTTGTTCTTCACCTACTGGTTGTAAATCCTAATGTAAAGCTGACTGTGTTTCCCGGCGTCCTGGGGACCTCACAAAAGCCTCTGGTCTCTGGGAGTCCAGCCTGCCCAGCATGTGCAGGAGATGGAGGAGCAGAAATGAAGGTGGGAAAAATGGGAATCGCTGAATTTCTCACTCTCCTTCAGGGGGAAGAAGGGGAGATTTTGGCGTTGTAGAGGGCTCCGGCCTGAATGTGAAGTCTATAGGCCCTATTTTAAAACAAAACACTAGCACATTCAACGTTCCTTACTTTTGCTTCAAATCACTGCAGCTGTGGTATGTATGAAGCTGTTACTGTTGTGTCGTTTTTAATGTGTTTTAAAATGTGCCTGGAGGTTTGGGGAATTTCTTATTTCTTTTTTTTTATTTGTATTTTTTTTAATTCCTTCTGAAATGCTCTGCTGTTTATATTTAAGCAAAACCTCCAGCAGGAATGAATAAAATCAAAGAGCATCATAATGTTGAAAGGCAGATTGGAGACTGACAGATAGGTCTGGCTGAAGGAGCCTTTTCACAAGGGATGGGGTAAGCAGGGGTTTCGGGAACAGAGCAGCCCCTTTCCCTTCCTATCTGTGCATTCCCTTTCCCCCTTCATCTCTCCTGCCACACACCTATCTCCTCTGCGTGAAGTGCGTATCAAAGCCAGGGTTTCAGGAACAGTGGCAAGTTTCAGCAGCATCCAAAAAAGTGAGGCTTGTTGAGCTGGGCAAGCCTGTCCAGCCCCTTGGCTGCTCGCCCCCTCTCGCTCTCCAAGAGCAGCAGCGCTGTCTCGCGCTTGGAGAAGCTGCTCCTTCTGTTTTCCAGTGGAATATCTGATGAGATTTCAGTTTCCACACTATAATGCTCTTGAATTCGTGCACAATTTTTAGCAGCCTGTTTTCACTCAGGAGTACGAGTAAACTCTGAGGGTTGGGTTTTTGTTTTTTTTTTTTTCCTTTTTTTAAGCTCCCTGTGTCAAGTGACCTGGTGTCACATCGTTGGCCAGGGCAGCGCTTTTGGCGGCGAGCGTGTGGGGTTTGGTAGGAGTGCCTACCTCCCTACCTTTATCCAGGAAAGAATCCAACAAAGCGAGGCTCATTTCTTCACTATGCCTTCTTTATGCCACTTTCTTCTCAGAAAAAAAAAAAAAAAAAAAAATGGAAGCCAGGTCGGGCAGCATTACTGCAGCAGGCCAGTCACCCGTCTGTAATGGGACCATTAGGGAAAAAGAAGCTTCACTGCATGGAAAAGCAGCTGGCAAAGGTGGAATAATGAGTTTGCGTTTTATTTTGCTTTTCTTGCATTTGCGCAGTAAAGACCCATGTGAATTATAGAGAGAGAAAAATAGAGGAAATTATAGGAGTGGTTTGGTTTTGTGTGTGGTTTTGGTCTTTTGGGTGATTGGGTTGTTTCTGGGTTTTTTGTTTTTTTGTTTGTTTGTTTGTTTGTTTGTTTTTTTAATGTAAGATCCCAGGCTTTCCTGCCTCTTTCATCCTGGAAATCTAGACCCCTGGCTATCTGAGGGAACTTTGTAAAACTTTCCAGCTAATGTTACCCCAGGTTATTAGCATTAGCAGCAGCAGGGAGTCCACGCTTAGATGGAGACCATCGTTTTCTGGCATGTATTTACCATCTTGTCAAACAGTTGTAACTGATTGTATAAAGACTACTGGGAGCTGCTAGGGCCTTGTTTATTAATGTCATCTGCTGGTGCTGATCTACCAAGTAATTTTTTGCAGTAGGCATTTTCTTTTCCTCAAATTTACTGTGGAAAATGAGAGATGTGGGTGATTTAATAACCTAGTCTTTAATTCAGGGACTGGAAAGATGCCCCTTCGTTTCTTTGGTCTGCAAAGCATGAAACATCTTGCAAGGACAGTGGAGGAATGAAGCCTTGATAGTTCTGCCAGCATGCGTTTAGACGGGGAAATGGGAAAGGGGAACGCAAGCTCATATACCTTCAACACTGCTGCTTATGGTCTCTGCTTCTGTCCCAGGCCAAGCTAAAACTATCTATCTGAAATCTTTCCTATATGAGCTTTTCTTACGTGACTCTTTTGGCCAAAGATCAAGCCATTTCCCAAAAGCCTGTCTTCCAGGAAGGGCTTAGTGTTGGCTTTCGGGCGGGTGTACAGATATATAGGAGCAGACGCTGTTTTCTGATTTGCACCATCTTCGTAGCACGCCTGCAAAATGGTATTTGGTTGTATTTTGAACATCTCTTAATGCTAGGAGATTAACCACAGTGGGAGACAGTTCTTTGAGTCTTATTTATGGTGTTAGCATCTGGTAGTTTCAGCTGATGTCACGCTACTTATAAAACCACTGAGGATCTATATAGAAATACCTGTTTCCCTCATCTTTAAAGGTAGCCCTAGCTTGTAATATTCTGATAATTCTTCAAAATTTATTGATTTTTTTGTCCCGTTAGCTCTTTGCATTTTCAGTTTCAGGTGACCCACATGTTGTTACCTCACCTTTTTGAACAGCAAACAAAGCCAAGTGCACTCCTTGAAAGAATTCTGTGATCCCAGGGGAGGCAAGAGGACAGGAGGCGGTGACCCAGGGCAGCCCTTTCAAGCCTTGGTCTGTCTTGTATTGAAGTAAAGAATAATCATTTTCCAGATTTTCTGGAGGGTTTTTTTTTTAAACTCTGAACTGGTTTCATTAGTATACAAAAGACTGCAATTGTGAATGCATTTCTAGGCAAAATTTTCAGTTATCTTTGATACTGCATTCTCTGTCTTCCCTTTCTAGAGAATTGCAAAATTCTTCTAGTCCTCTGAATTAGGAGAACTGTGCAAGTGATGAACTATTTTGTCTTATGTCAGAATGCCTTTTCTCTAAGCTCTGTTTGCTCTCCTGATTTCTGGCCATTAGAGTAAACCAGTTGTGTTCATTATGCTTCTATTTTTTTTCATCAATTTTAAAGGTAAAGTGTGTATATCCAAACAGCTGGTTTTATTGGCCTGAGGTTCTAAGCTGCCAAGAAACTGTCCTACTGATTTTAACTCTTGCAAGTGTTAGTTATTGCAAGAGTTATTTGGTTGTGCTTGGGGTTTTTTTCAGATGGGGAAAAAAAGAAAAAAGAAAAAAAAAAAACCCAAACAACCAACCCTGGGCCTGCAGCATCCCTTTTAGCTTGAGGAGAAAAACCAAATGGGAATGTGTGGGTTATTTCTGAACTCTGCTTAATGTGGACCTCCCTCATGAAAGAAACGGCATGATGTCATGTTCAGCAGTGCAGGAGAGGATCACAGCATGCTCCTACCAATTCAGCATACCCCAGAGGTAATATCATGGGCTAATACCCCATAACAAGGTAAAGAACTACCTGATGCTTACTTTTTTTTTTATATAAATTCATGCATGCATGTATATATGTGTGCGTGCGCATCTGTGTATGTATTTAAAGAACTACTTTTACAGGCTCTTTGAAGAAAAAGAATTTTTAAAGGGAGTTGTGGTTTCTTGTGAATTTCTTTTTTAATCTTTAATGAGTTCCCTTAGTGTTTTGCTGCAGAAGGTGAGGCTTTGCTTGCAGGCTCGTTTGGAAGCTTTGTGCTTTGCTTTACTTTGCGTTTCTAGTGTTTCAATGGATCAAAAAAAAGCAAAAGCAGTAACATTTGACCTTCCAAAGCTGGTAATGTCTTTTTCTTTTTTTTTTTTTTTTCCTTTCATTTGTCTTTATCCTTGTCTTTTCATGGTGAAGAAACAGTGTAAAACGTTCAGCGTTTGTTTCCAGGTGATCTGTTCTTTTTCACACTTCTCCTTCTCTCCCTTGAGATGGAGGCCCCTGCCATCCTTTGAGATGTCAGGAATTTTAGGGGAAGATTTATGCAGCATCATAAAAAGGTATTGGACCATGTAGCAGGGGTCAGGCATATGGTAGCAATGATTGTACACCCCAGTAAAACAGCTTCCCTGCATATATTTGAACACATTATGAGAAATCTTTCCTGGGTAGCAAAGTGCTTCAAGATACACAAATGTATTCTGATCTTGTCAGGTAGGCGCCATGCAAAACATGTATGGGAACAAACGAATAACTATTTTTCTTGCCCAAAAGAAGTTAAATACATTTCTGTGTGGAAATGAGATTAAGGTCCTTATTTTCTTTCTATCTGACTCTAGCTGTTGAGAATAGCAGCAGCCCCTCAGGTCTCTGGTAATGTAGTCTTCACCTCAAATCGGGATTCTAAAATATTTAAGCATCTCTCTTGTGAGGCTTCTTGTTTCCTATTTGTTTTTTGTTGCTAAGCAATGCATTTATACCCCCAAACTTAAAATTTACAACTCTCAAATTGTCCCTCAGCCTCATTCTCCAAACCTCACATCTGTAATGGGTTTTCCATCTGCCAGTTTTCCCAGGTCACCCCATCCATCCTCAAGTCTGCAGAGAAAAAAGCCTTGTGGTTGAGGGTTTTTTTTCCCCCGCTTTTTTTAGCCTCCATCTGTAATTAATTTCTTGCGAAACCACATCTGTCTGTTTGGGGCAGGGGAAGTGGTGGGGAAGGGGAGGTAAAAAGTGAAGTCACTCTCTCCCTTTCCCAGTAAAATGCAGAATTTGGCAAGTGAGATCGTAGTTCCTCGGGGCATTTTAGCCTCTCCCTTCCACCCTCCAACCCTCACTACTCCCTGCTCCAGGGCACAGTCAAACACCTTGCAGAAAGGTGAAGTGCCACTGTAGTTCAGCGGGTAGTTCTCCTGTCTGTGTGGAGCTTGCAAGTTTGGTCTGTGTTACAGCCCACATCTGATGCTGCAGTGTGTTTCTACTACTAGGGTTGCTGCAAAAGCTGCTGGCATCCTTTGGAAAACTTCCTTCTGTCAATATTTGATTTTTCAAGAACCATACTAAATAGCTGCCATGATGTTTCTTTTCTAAAGACTTAAGAAATAGCCACAGCGGTCCCAGTCAATATTCCTTCTCTACCATCATCTAGTGCAGCTGTTCCAAAATCTTTTTATGTTCTGCAGACCACCAGGTAGCTTCAAGCAGGAGCAGGGCTTGCTATGAGGCTGGGAGCCTGCTTGGTGGCCTGCTCTGCTTGTGGTAGGGGAAAACAGAAAGGACCAGCAGTTTTAGTCCAGCCAGGACAAAACCCATAGTACGACGACTTCTCTGGAGTCTTGGTGAAGGTCTGCAAGATGCTGTCTTGTTCTGGAGTTTCTCTGGGGCACAAGATCTTCCTCCTTTTGCCCTTGAGAACTGCAGCTGGAGGAAATATCTTCCTCTCCTGCCTCTGTGTGGGAAATAGTTGGCATTGATCCCAGAGCCTTCCATCAGGTCACCTGTCCAACGCGAGATCCTGATCCCCTTGTGTGATCTGCCACCATTCACATCCCAACTCCTCCAGCTTCCTTCAAATTGAAAAAGTAGTCATAATTTAGTAGAGGTAGTGGTCATCCTATAGAAAAGTCTTTGAAAAGGGCTATAGCAAGGAAAGTTGGCTACTGACTGGAGGACCCACCAACCGGCTTCTAACTGTAATCTTGTGAATGACCATCTGAAGAACTTCTGAGCTTGTGAAGTGAGTATCAGCTTGGAGATCAGGAGTCCAGCTGCCTGTTCTCAGCCTCTGAGCTTGTCTGCTTGCAGAGCTTGGGACAGATTCGTCAAAGGAAGTAAGGTGGGTGGTTGTGTAGGAGGAGCATGAAAACGCTGAAACCTGTGGGAAATCGGATCCCTAGGTATTTTTGGAGATTTGGAGTTTCATCTTTTTGTTACTCTAATACAGGTCAAAGTCCAGGGGTACAGATTGAATGTTGCTGTTGTCAACAGCACTGACTTGAGTGTCCAGCACCTCTTTCCCACCCGCCACTCCTCCCATGCTTTTTCCTGGTGGCACAACTACTGTGCAGCTGGTTGGTGAATTAGATGGTGTAATTAATCTGGGTTAAAAACATACTTACTTTGTTGCCATATTATTTTTAATTGAGGTAAATTCCGCAATTCAGTTTACTGCACAGCCTCACAGACTCTATTGTATTGACACAGCTGAAGGGCTGGCGTAGGGTTGGGAGGGTAAATAGGGAGAAACATGACGGGGGCAACTGAAATGGGTGGTCCTGCTGAAAAACACTACTGTTTGTCAAACTGCTGCCAAATGTCTAAGGCAGAGTGTCCTCTGCAGGGCTAGGCACACAATATAGGGACAGGCCTGTTTTGTTGCCTGTCCCTATACAAGCACATTCTTGGGTATTGCTTGCAGGAAAAGTTCTTTGGGATGATGTCCTTAATATCAATAAGAAATGGCCCATTTTAGAATAATATGATAAAGAACTGAAATGCTGAGTAGTTAATACTTGTAGAAACTTCCTGAGCCAGGATTCATCCTTGTTGGACGTACAAATGAGGTGTGCCTCCAATAACTGTCCCAAAATCACAGGTTAGAAGGGGAGCTATTGTATGAGTAGCAGTATTGTAGAAGGCAAGCTGGACCAGTGGAAACTGAAGGAAGCCGCTGAGAAAGGGAGCGTTGGTTCGGAAGCCATCCTAGCAGAGCCCCTGCAGAAGAACTGAAGCTGGCTTATGCGGTCACTTGGAGTACACAGGTCGGTGGGGATACTGTGTGTCACCACACATCTGCCACAGCTGCCAGAGTACAGTGGGACCTTGTTTCAGCACAGCCATATTAGTAACGTGTCTGGAAAATAATTTTTGGCAAAGGTCGACTTAAACAGCTTTATTCTGCCTCAGAGTCGGCTCTCAAATGGCTTTAAAACACTGAATGGGTTGCAGCAGCGTCTTGAAATGACGGAGACCCTCATTGTGGCTACATATCTGTCTGGGAAAGGACGTACAGCCCTGGGTAAGGGCACGTGAAAGAGCTTTGCATCACCTGCTGAAAGATCATCACCCAGCAGGAACTGGGAATCCCGCCAGCAAACTGGTAGCAGATTCGGAGTAGCGAATGTCAACCCCCTTTCAAATCTCTCCAAAATCTTCCCGTTGTCCTCAGACCACCAGGACTACGTGTTTCTATCTCCCCATTTAAGAAATTTCATTTTAATGCTGGCTATGGGAGGAAAGGGGGAGCTCTCTAACAAGCAGGCTGCGGTGGCAGCAGCTCTCTGAGGAGCAGACTCATAAAAAATAATGTGGTGAGAAAATTAGTCTGATTCCAGTGTAAAATTACTCAATTTTGAAATAACACTGACACCCTGTGGAGACGTGTGGAGGGACATTCTGCAGGTCTTGCTGATCCTTGTTCCTGATACTAGAGGCCAGTAATTAGATTCTTTCCTGTCCTCTTTTAGAGAAAACATTGATTTTTTTCTAGTGAAAAGTTTCACCTTTTTCTAAGTCCAATTAAAAAATAAAAATCCTTTATGTCTTTTCTATTGGAGATAATTCATATTTTTAAAAAATTTTGTAGCTAAACCCACAAAAGCTCATTTGCCAAAAAGAGGATGATGATGAATATTCTACGAGATCTGAAAAACGTACCTGTAATGGGTTGAGTTTCCCAAAGGACTTTCTTCTGCACAGCTAGAAGCACTGGGAGGGAGCTGTTCCATGCCGAGGTGAAGTCAGGATGCTAATAACTTCCCTTCCAGTCTGGACTATTGTTTAAAAATGCAAGAGCAAAAAGGTTTGTCTGATGGTAAATGTGCATTTTGAATATGGAGAGCAACAACTTTGTGTTTCGCTTGTTCTTGCTGTAAGTCACTTAGCTGGCTGGCTGGCTCTTAGGAGTGTGTCTTGAAATGCCTTACTGCGTGCGCGTTCTGTATTTACTTATGGGCAGAGAGCATCCCAATTAAAAAAGGGATAAGTTTCCCTTTTCGCTTCAGTTGAGCGCAGGATCCTCATTTACATGCAGTGTTAAAAGATCAGAAATAAGAGGATGGTTATCAGGGAGGCTCCTGGTGATGGGAGTGCGGCCAGGCGTTGCACAGGAGATGATGGCAGTCTGAGAGCACTCCTGTTTCTCATACACTGTCTGAAACACAGTGAACCTGAGCGCTGGAAGTGCACTATTCACCTTGAGAATTGCCTGGTCTAATTAATTTCCTCCAAGGATGATAAACATGTTTAATTCTCTCATGTTTGCATTGTCTGCAGAAGGGAGGACTGAGCCATACTGGGCTGAGCAGGGACAGAATATGCAGTAGAAATGAGTTCTTGTATAAACTCGATGGTTGCTAGAGCTGTTTTCAAGGAGAAGTTGATCTTTGGTTTTGTGGGTAAGCAAGGTTGGATACAGTTAGTGTTATGCTGCGTTCAGGAATCATTTTCCCACTGGAGGAATGATGTTGGTTGATTGGCCTTAGTGCTAGACCCTCGCTCCGTCTTTGGAGATGCCTTCCATCCTGGAGGAAGTTCAAGCTTTAGCGTATCGAGGGCTTTGAAGATACCATCTCGCTTCTCACAATAATGGATATTTCAGGACAGTGGGCAAATTGCAGTATGGTTTTACTTAACTAACTAGCCATGTCAACACTCCCTTAAGCTCCATAAGCTCTCATCTGCTGAGATCAGTGTTTAATACACTATGCAAAGCTGCTGCATGGGGGGGCAGTAAGCTGGCCAAGCAGCCACTTCTTTCTCAAGTGGGAGCCCTATCTCAGCGATCGGGGAAGGGATTTCTGTGCAGACCCAGCATGTCTGTTTGTAAAAAGCTTTGAGATGAAAAGTATTTATAGACACTTAAAAAATCCTTACAGACGGATCCAGCTTCCAAGATTGGAAACACTCATGGAAATAGGATTAGACTCAACATGTGAATAGCTTAGCCCCCAGATGGCTAGGCTTGCTCTCTCCCNTCCTGGGTGTGCTCCAGATTCAATATCTGCAGCCCTACCAGCTGCAGGTGGGGTGACGAAGGCTCACCCTCTGCCAAGACGACTCTGGCCCAGAGGGCTGCTGTTCAGACATGTATTTCCTTTCGGTAGTCTCCTGAATTTGCTGCCACCAAATGGTGCTACAGCCTTCTTTTGAATGAAAGGGGAGAGATAAATCCACCCCATATTCTGCAGCTGTTGCCTACAGCCCTGAAGGGAAACCCTCAAGAGGGTTATCTGTAAGGAAGTGTGTCAACTTGTAGCCATGGAGGACAAATGGCATCAATCACTCCTTTTATTTAAAAGTTAGGTAAGTTTGGGTGACGTCCTGTCTCACCAGGAGAAGAACTGCAAGCCTTCTTCATGAAAGCAATTCTCTTTCAGCCCTGGGAACTGTAGCTGTTGTGTAAGCAGCCAAGTTGGCGAACTTTTCTTTCTAAGTTATTAATCTTAACCCCAAGTTGGTTCTCAAGCCTGTGTTTAGGATCTTTGCTCTGACTTCTCCCAGAATGGCTGAGCACGCTTTCAAAGTGCTTATATGAAGAATGAAGGACTTTCTTACCAGGAACCAGATAAAACAGTCACACCAATAAAAAAATATCCACATGACTGCTGACAGCCTGAAAAGGTGATAAGATGAACTGCAAGAGCCTCTGCATCACTGACTTGGTTTGCTCTAATGTCAGCTAGTTATGATTTAAATATCTTGAATTAATTCAGGCTGATACATGCATACAAGAGAAGAAGAAAGGTATACAAAAGGCTGGCTGGGCATGTTATTGTGGCACAGTGACTTGTTTCAGCCTCTCAGTTGAACAGGGCTTGACGTGTTATGAGAAGCTTGAGAATATTATTGTTTTAATCCGGTATCTCTAACACTTCTATTATGTCTAGTGAGAAAAGGAAAATCGCTGTACTGTAGGTATTGCTCCTTTTCTTTGGCACCTTCTTGTCCTGTGGAGTTTGTTTTCCAAGCAAGGCAGCCCCTCTTCTCTCTTTTTCCAAGGCTGTGCTGAACCCTCATCTTTTAAACAAGACTCAGAATAATGCACGCAGGTTTTATTCACCGGATTCTACCTTCCAAAAATTTATTTTGGCTACTGATGCTTCATGAAACAACCAAACCAGACTTGCAGTTTAATTTAAAAATGCTCTGAGTCAAAAAAAAAAAAAAAAAAATCTTTCATTCGTTTCATGCAAAACGTGAAAGCACAGAAAACTGCCTTTAACTCCCTGGATTTTGTTTTTGCAGTGACTGGACTGACTGATTTGAAATGGCCACTCTGGTGCTGTTGTCAGGTTTTTGGTGTGCGTGCAGCTCTGATGAAATTTTAATGATCCTCAGGTTCTCCATCTTTCCCAGCACAGCCTTTGGTGGGAAGGCTGCAGAGGGTAGTAGTTGTGCTCCACGGAAAACCTAGCCCAACCAACGTCTGGGCTTCATCTAACTGCTTTTTGTTTTGTTCTTCCAAGGGATGATCAGGACTCTTCCCCCTCGCCAGGAGGAGGTTTGATCTATAGTGAGCTGGCTGCTGCTCCACTGGGGGATGAGGCTGGGATTCAGCAGGACCAGGCACGGAGCCATCAAAGGTACGCACACAGAGAGGTGCTGGCAGGGAGTATAAAATCAGCTTGTGCAATGCAAATTTGTATTGCTGTGCTGTTCCCTTACCAGCCTTCCTGCGCAGGTGGAGAGATGATGTCTTAGTGCTGCTTGTCAATTATACTGCAAATAAACATTGTTTAATTTGTAGTGACATTTAAAAGCAATTAAGGAAGTTTAAATGTTAAATGTATGCTTTTGTCTTTCCAGTTAAGCGCAGTTTGGGAGGAAAAAAATCCCAAATATTTAATTATACAATTAGATTGTAATTTTTATAAATAAACCTGACCCGACTATAAAAAGAATTTTAATCTCTTGTATGACTGCTTTAACTTCAGGGTGTGGTATTCTTATTAAAATACTAACACATGTAGTTTCTTATTGTAACTCTCCTATCCAGCATTGTCTGGGGAGCAGCTGGGGTGTGTGTTTCCTAATCTGCTTCAGGCACGATCACCCAAGGTAGCTCAAAGCACTTATACAAACTAACCCTGTGGATTTTCCCCGAAGCACATTAGGGAGTGATGGTGCAGAACTTCTCAGCGGGCAGGTATTTGGTGCTAGTGACTTCGTCTGCTGGTAGTGACCAGCAGCTGGAGGGTGTAGTATCTCAGGCTGGATCTGGAAAAGGAGGTCTGTCGTTATCCTTCCCTCTGGACAGGTCCAGGAGAGAGGAGCAAGCCCTGCCTGGCCTGCCTGCTCCTTAGGTGCCAGCAAACCTGCTCTCAACTGATTAGGTCACCTTGAGTGAGTCATCATATGTCACGCTTGCTTTTCGTGCTTGCTTGGGAGACTTCTGCATGCTTTACACACTGTCCAAAGCCCTGATCCCATCCATCTGATCTTAGTCCTAAGGATCTGGCCTTTTTGACCATATACTGAGGGACTTCTTTGCCACTTTCTAGTCGTGGTGAAAGCTTTCTTGTGGCATCTTTCTGCTGAACAAAGGCCTTGTGGCCCTTCCTTTTGCCTAAATGTAGCACTACAAGGAAGGCGTGGGAAGTGTGGTCACTAGGTTGCATTAACCACCACGTATACTTGCCAAGCCTGGCAAGACAGAGAAGACCCCATGCACATTAAGTGCTCCTCAACCAACCTGCCTTGCATTTCCCCAGCCTTTGTCTCATTTCTGCCGGTCCCACTATTTCAGGTTCTTCCACCCTTCCCGTTTCCCAATATCCAAGAACTTCTCTTCAGAGGTAAGTCAAGGCATCGATACCTGTTCTTCTCACCACTGCCTAGCAGGGAGAAATAGAGAGTTGGGGACAGCACCTATTTAGTTGAAGAGTTTCCATCTGAGAGCCTGTGCTTGATACCTGACCTCAGCGTCACCCTGCCCGAAATTATTTCTGTAACTTTACCTTATTGTTTCTGTTGGCACATGGTTTTATTTTATATAGATATCTTCTGCAAAGCGACACTTAACATGCTTCACTGGGTCTAAGTGGCGTTCTTGACTCAGGAATTTCTTTTGTATTGCATAAATCTGATTTCAGGCTGTTGCCAGGATCACACACCTCTTTGAATAGGAAGATCTGTGCAGCATCTGGTGACAGTGTGCATGTTGATTTAAAGCTTTCTCCTTCTGAGCACGCAGAGGTTTTCCTGGAGCAGATAGAATTATTTAACAGCCTCTCTGGCTTCCTTCCCACACCAGCCCCAGCTTTTGAGACAGTCCTTTGACTGCTGTTCCCCAGTCAGACCTTGTTCTCCAGCCTGAGACAGTCCTTGTTCCCATGACCTACGGATTTTTTGAGAGCGCCCCAGCTCCATCGGCTCTTTTTCTTGATCTTCCTGGAGTCCGCTGTCTCCTTGGCAAGCGATAATGGAGCTCTTCTGCATGTCGGCTTCGGGAGATGTTGACCCACCACGACCACCCCGTCTCCTCCTGGTCCTTCTGCCATCCACCATCCTCAGCTCCATGGCTTGTCCATAACCTAATCCACTTGGCCACTTCTGACTCTTAATGTTTCGATAACTGCAGTCAAGTGCTCAGACTTAAATATTTAAGTGCTAATTAATAATGAAAACCATAACTGTAGTAAGGTTTAAAATTTTAATTTGGTGAAGAGTTAGCAGAGATGCAGTCCATAACAATGAAACTGCGCTATTAATATATATATATTTAAGTATCTTTCCCTCTAGCAATAACATTGCATGAGAAAAGTATCCTGTGTATGGATGTCTGCAAAGATGTTTGCTTGCAACGCTTGGAAGCTTGGAGCAGGAAGTCATAAAGTATTAGGTATGATTTTTTTTCAAAGGGGTTTTAAAAAGTCCCGTTAAAAAAGGTTTTCATTCTGAGGCTTAAAAATGGAGGAGGGGAAAGGAAAATTCCTGGAAAGAAATATATTTATTTTCCACTTCAGACAGGCCAGTCTGCAAATGCAGTATTTGTTGCAGTCTTAAGGTAGCTGAAGGTATTGCATTCAACTACGCTTATAAAGTCACAGCGAGCCAATGATAATAAAAGTAGTGCTGTTAGGATGCGTGGTACCAAACAGACCCGGGATGCTCTGCATAGGAAACATTAGATCCATGTGCAAGATGAAAAATTCCCCACAGAATTCTGCCTGTCCCTCTGCGAGGGACTGCTTTCCAGCACCACAGAAAGAAACTTTCTTTGGCTTAGGAAGGAGTCGGTGGAAGCCAGACGGATTGGGACATAACCCCAGTCCGGTTCTCAACAAGCTCCCCTCTTCCCTGACAGCCGATCCCATGTCTGCATTCCCACCGTGCTGCCGTGCCTGGTGGTGAACTTCTTTCCTTGCAGCATGGAGGAGGAGAGCTGAGGGATGGAGCTGCCACGTAGCAGCCCACTTTCTCCAGCATAAACTTCTGCGATGGAAATCTTGTACTACTTCTCATTGCCCTGGTAACTAAGATCTGGCGCTCCCCGTTTCCGACTGGGCCTTCAGGCCTGCTTCATTCGCATCTCTCGCCCGAGGGTATGGAGTGGTTTGTGTAGGAGACCATCTTCCAAGTATATATGCATGAGACTACTTTTCCCTTTTCCTCACCCAAATAAAGAAAAAAAAAATTAATAGTGTTTAGTCTTGAGCAACAATTTGTGCAATAAAAGCAAGATGCAGTTGAGGGAGAGCTGGATGGTGGGTACTGGGTTGGTGAAGAACTACAGGAGGTGCCCTCAGGAGGTCTGAAGAAAGGGGAGGGAGTGACGGACTGTTTCCAGGAATAAGTGGACATAGGGTTGGCAAAAGGGACAAAAAAATGATCAGGAAGTGCAAGTGGGGCAGAAACGATGGAGAAAAGTGTTCTGGATAGCGAGGAGATGTGGAGGAATGGGATGTATAGGCTGTGGTTATGGAGCGCCCTGGGTGGTGTGTGTGACGGAATAGCTGTGCCTCGTCCACCCACTGCTCCGCCGAGTTTCTTGCTGGTAATATTTTTCTGAGAACATTTCTGTGCCGTTCAGCGGTGACTCCTGCCGAGGCAGGTTGGCGTTGCCCCAGCTGCGCCTTGGCTGCCAAACTTCGAGTAATGCCTGCTAAATTAAATCAACACCGGAGCATTTTTATTTTTTTTTATTAGGAAATGTGTAAGCCCGGGAGGGGGGGAATGGATTATCTGCAGCAGATATAGATATAGAAATGACATTCATGCTATGCATAAATTTTAAAAGGTCTATTGCTTAGGGCTGTACCATCATCCTAATATGTAGTATAAAGGGTATACATGGTATAATAATACTATATAATATGGTATATATTGTGTAATAATAGTGTATAATATGGTATTGTAGGGCTATACTTCTAAATTCACAGAAGCCAAATACCTCTGAATATTGCTGTGTGTTGTTACCGGACTCCTGTACACGCCGTCAGAGCTAAGTACTTTTAATGCACCTAAAAAAAACTGCCTCTCTTCCTTCATTTCACCCTAAAAAAACTCTCCGCTCCCGCCCCCGGAGCAGCCGCCCAGGACCCTCCCCGCGGGGAGGCGGGGCTTAACCGCCGCTCCCACTCCATTGGCTGTCCGGAGGTGGTTCTCCCTCCGCCGCTCCTATTGGAGGCGGGAGGCCGAGGGCGCTAGGAGCCGGCCTATGGGAGGGCGCACCGCCTCCCCTTGGCGAGGGAAAGGCGGCCGCCTCATTGGTCGGCAGGCGGGCAGCGAGTGG
>VZSZ01007841.1:1781840-1810030 GCA_013398815.1 Ibidorhyncha struthersii
AGGAGGAGGAGAAGAAGGAGGTGGCGGGGGAGGGCTGCGCCCCGCGGAGGGCTCCCGCGGGTCCGGCTGCGCCGCTCCGCCCTGCGCTGCCGCCCGGTCTCTGCCGCCGGCCTTAGGAGCGAGCTGAAGTGTGCACGGCCGGGTCCTCCGGCACGTCGGGCATGTTCGGTCTGAGCAGATCTGCCTCGCTGGGAATACCTCTACCGTTTCCCTGTGTGGAGTCAGGTCGCCAGAATACCTCCCGATTTCATCCGTGGTCAGTTAAGGACTTGAGGCGCATCGGTATCGCAGATGTGAATGTTTATCTGCGCTCTTACGTTTCCTTCCTCTTCTGGATCCTTGCTTTCAGATGGGAAAAGAACGCCGCACAGCTGTAAAGCCTGCTGCCTTTCTAACGATGTACTCACGCTTGTGAATAGCCGTCTGCACAATGGACTAGCTCACAGAGTACCACTTGCAGCTTGGCTAAGGTCATTGTCCGGTTGTGGAAAATAAGATGTGTTTTGTTGAGCAGAAATGCTGACCATAGTTGTCAAAGCCTGTGGGGTTTACCCATTTTTAATGGACTTCTGTCTTTAGATACTTTCTGGATACAGATGTGTATAAGTAGTGCAGCTGTTTTGGTTTATGCTAGCTGAGGCACTGGTCCTACAATATACGTACATCCTTTAGGGTCTGAGCAAACAGAGAAAACTGTAAAATGTAGATTCTCATCTTGGCAGTGAATTCCACGTGAATAGATCCTACCTGGTACTTATTACAGAACAGGGTATTAATATTGTGGTCTTATTTTAATTTGAAAATGACTCCATGCACCCCTTATGTCCTTAAGTCTGACCTACTTAGTTGCAACAAGATTTGTCTCCGTTCGCAGTACAAAAGCTCAGGAGGGTGAGATGGATTTTGTTTCCTTGCACATTAACAGAGTTGGCAGCTCAATTCTGATACCAAAATCTCTTCTCCTCTGGCTCATTGCCCACTGCCTCTCTTCTTGGAAGTGGGGGAAATTAATTGCTGCTACCTTATAGCAGAGACAGGCTTCTTGTTGCTAAATGTCAGATGGATATACAGACCATGGTTGAGTTTTTGGTGCCCATCTTAGGTATGAACTGAATAAACATAAGAACTTCAAGTTGAGAAGACTGCTGAATTTTCTCACTGCTTTGGCTTCACTTGCAAGTTGAACAAGGCTCTCTAAAACATTTCCAGCTGGTGTTATTGCTGTTGTGTATCTGCCTGCCATGGTCAGGTGGAACTTCAGTAACTGGGGTGGGGAGATGTTCCCTTAGTAGTGAGACTGGCGTGTTTTTGGTTCTTTTCTGCCTAGGTCCCAGCACCTTCCACTTTGGTACCCTTAGCTCCCAACCTTGTCCTGTACTGTTCCACTTTATAGTACTTTCAATTCCTTCCTTCTCATACAGTGTTTCCAGCTCCCCCCGTGTACCAGCTGTGTGCACACTGATGCCCAGATGGAGCTAATGCCACAGCCTTTCCCCCTGCACTCGCCTGCTGCCAATTTCCAATAAACACATAAGCTCTGTTTTTAAAACATCTACTGTTCTCTCAGATGTATTTGAAATTAGCCAAGGGATCCAAAAGCTTACTGGTGAAAAGTGCGATTATATAAACTTTGTTTCCATAGGAAACGGTGCTTGAAGGAAAGTTGCTCTGTGAGGAGAATTAAGGAAGCCTGGTTTCCTGGGGACTTGTTTGCCACATCCTGCCATAGTAACTCCTGCCTGTCTCCTGCCACCCTCAGTTCACTGGTAGCCTCCCTCTCCCCGGGACTGCACCCAGGTGCTACGTGTGTCCCGATCTGCCCTGTCTTTATGTGTGCAGCCAGCTGAGTCAGGTGTTTCTGTTTGCCGAGTGGCCAGCCGGATGCTGTAAAGGTTGAGGATATATGTAGCAAGTTGTCCTTGGCTTCTTGAGGCTTCTGTCCTCCATCTGGCCAGTTGTTTTTGTAAAGCTCATGGATATATTCCCCTGATAAATTTGGCAGAGCTGTAGGTAATGGATTCTAAAGTTACTGAGGAATGTAATGGGGCAGGGTGGACAGACAGACGGACAAAATTATTTCATTTCTCTCAGAAGAAGTGTGAGAATATATCAGGCAGTTACTTTTACAGTTGCAAGCACAGATAATGCAGTGGTTGAAATGATTGTGGCCTTTCATATTTAATCTACACTGTAGCTCTTAACCAGGTATGCAGTTGTGCATGTGGAAAGGAAAGTTTAAGCAAAGATTTTGCCTATAGATAGCGAGGGTTTTAACAGGAAAAGAGATGGAAAGATAGCAGACAAGTATATGTTTGTGAAGCCTGGTGCACTGTATTACTAAACTCGTACACAAATCAGGCAGCATATAGAGAGTGGAAGTGACAGAATGAGTCTGAAAAATCTAAGCAAAGGTCTGTGAGAGCTTGTCTGTGAAAACTGAAATAACAAGGCTTAAGCAGAGGGGGAAAGCATGAGCTACCAAGGAGCTGGCCGAAGAGGGGAGGATAGGAAGAAAGATTGATCTGGTGAGACTGAAGTATATTGTGGGAAGAGGAAAATGTCACTACTGTGTACACTGTTTCTTCAAGGCATTTTCCAGGATTTACTGGAAAACTTTTAAAGACCCTTTGATAGGAGATCCCAAAAGGCCTAAGTGTATAGGAAGAGAAAATGTGCATTAAACAGGAATTGGAGCATACTTAACTATATTTATTTCAAATTGGCATCTGTCTGAGCTATTATTTTTTGTCTACTGGTGCTGACAAACTAAACCTTTGCCTGCCCTCAGACCTTATTTGTCATTTGGAGCATAACAAAATCCTTGCAAATTGTACATGAGTATTTTTGAGATAGTACCTTTCTAGCTTTATGATACAAAAATAAGATTATGATATGCGGCATAGTGTTGATCTTGTGACTCCAATAAAAATTGTTTTCTGGGGTGTGGTCCTCTGCTAACTTTGTGGGCCGCTTACGGTAGCTGTGATTTTGCTGCTGTTTGTAACAGGCAAGTTTCATGCTGCTTTTTGAATGGAGAGTAAAGAGGTATGATGTTCGTATTTAATGCTGGTAGGCCTGCTTTAGTTCAGGCGTTTGTGTGCACAGTGACCCAACCGTGATATTTAGAAGATGCTGTTGTTTGGATATTGACTTGGAAGACTTGTTACTTGCTGAGAATACAGACCTGGTTGTAATGAGAGACAAAATTGATTAGGAAATATGCCAAAGAGGTAGTGAAAAACAATAAGCATTTCTTATGCAAACCTGCCAGTTGACTACTCTATTAAAAAGCTGGTATGGTTGTTTTTTTTCTGACTATTTTCTTTTCCAGGTTGATCGTGACTATGGTAAAATGGTAGAGAGGGAAGTGAGTTTTTCTGTACTTCTGTAACATGAAGATGGAGTTCAGGTGGTAAAGCAACAAAACTCTTTGGATTATGTCTTCTGTTCAGTAATGGTAGCTGGAGATAATGCCACGCAGAAGGTCAGGAAAAAAGAAAAGGAAAAAAAATACAATATTTCTAGAGTTACCTGACCTTGGTGAGAGATCAGCGTCTGCTGCCCAATGGCAGGAGGGAATGTGTGGTGTTCTGGGACTGTAGGTACACGGGGATTACCCTGTTATTGTATCATGTTAGCTCTGGTCGGACACTTAGAATGTATTTGACTTCTGAAAACTTGATTTGGGTTTTTCCTTCTCTCATGCCTTCTGGTTCAAAGAGCTTCTACTATCGCTTTGTGCATGCCGTATTCCCACGACTCTTATGTAGAAGTAAGCGGCTGCTCTGTCCCTTTACCCCTTTTGTCAAGCGTGAAGACCCTTGCCTTATTCTCTCACCCCTGCCAGTTTCTGGAACTGTTTCCTTTTTGGGTCTCTTTCTGAGATTATCTCTGGGTTTACTTTTGTCATTGTCCTAGACCCTTTTGTCCTTCATTCCACAGAGTTCTGCTCACACCTCACCCTGGTTTTGCCTTTTTAAACTTTGGGGGTTTGTTATTATTTCATTTGTTTCTGTGGTCACCTTTCCCATCTCTGTTCTCATTCCAGGACCAGCTTCATGCTTCCTGAGTTTTCATAATCCTCTTTTCCATTCCAAGCCTTTTCCAGACATGTCCTTTTCTTCAAATTACTTTCTTCCAAAACTGGAAATATTTTCTTACAACACCTCAACACTGTCACTCTGACCATCTTCAGTTTGAAACAATGAAGTTTAAGTTCTGGCTCTCCGTGGTAAACTTCATGAAGGGATTAATTTTTGTTGGCTCATACAGCAAGGACCGTAATGTTGGCACCTAAGGAGTAATGTGCAGGCTCTGCAGCTAGTGTGTGAAATCGATTGCATAGCAACCTCAGGGGTGTTTTGTTGTTTGTTGGAGAAAAGCAGCTCATGACTCATTTCAGCAGATGCCAGTAAAAAGTCAGAGCAGACTCACCTGCTTAAAGCTACAGAGAGCAAAATCAGGGAGTAATTGTGTAACTTGAGAAATGTTTGGTGAGGATTGGTTGTTCACTTTAAGGGAATTACTGAAATGCCTTATAGCAAATATTTAATTTTTTTTTTTTTTTGTAAATTCTGTCTACATTAGTGGAGGTTTTCAGCCAAAATTAGTTTCAAAGCAGTCGCAAAAGATCAACTAAGTAAATGACCTTTAATTTAAGTGGTGGCTCTAGTTATATTCTCCTCTCCCTCCCCCTAAAAGAATACCCCTAGAGATACTCGGCATTCCTGAAAATCAGTCTAGGAAAGTGAGTGCCCAGCTTGAGCTCCAGACCTAAAGGGGGCCTATAGGAAAGATGGGGAGGGACTCTATCAGGGAGTGTGGTGATAGAATGAGGGTTAACGGTTTTAAACCGAAAGAGGATAGATTAGATATTAGGAAGAAATTCTTTAGTGTGAGGGTGGTGAGACACTGGCACAGGTTGCCCAGAGAAGCTGTGGATGCCCCATCCCTGGAGGTGTTCAAGGCCAGGTTGGATGGGGCTTTGAGACACCTGATCTAGTCGAAGGTGTCCCTGCCCCTGGCAGGGGGGTTGGAACTAGAAGATCTTTAAGGTCCCTTCCAACTCTAACCATTCTGTGATTTCTGTCCAGTGCTTGAGTTGGCCCACACTGGGCTTGTGAGGCTTTCTTAAAATACATGTGTACATGTATATGTATCTCATAATGAGGAGTAACTGTTCTGAAATGAGCTGTGTAACTTCTTACAAAATCTAATGGATTTTAAGAATGAATGAAAGCAGATCTTTATAACAGCAATGTTCAAAATTATTTAGAATTACTAGTTTTAAAGAAGTGAAATAATGAAATTACAATGAGAGGGGACAGTGATAGCCTGATCTGCTTTGCTTGCTTTCTTAGATTTAAGAGTAATGTTATTTAGGGCTCTCTTAGTGACTATGTATTTACAACTATTGGGGCTCTCAGGTCGGGTGCATCTTCCTTCCTTGTCTGCGCTTTTCATCCTCATGCTTGCAGTGTATAATATGCAGATTGACGTGCTGTTTGGAGAAATACAGGCTGCCTAAACAGAACTGAAATGAATAATAATAGGTTTTAATTTCCATACAAACATGTGATTTGTTGCACGAGCACTTATTTTCCAATAGATTAAAATCAGTATTACATGGTTAACAGGGGACATATTATTAGTAGTTTGAAGGATCCCTGAGACTTCTCTCACTCTACCCTCTACCGTTCATGGGGTTTTTATGTTGCTGTAAGTGATTGCTGTTAATATGAAACCACTTGTTCACGTTTCAGTTTTAACTCGTTGTCATTAGCAGAGTTTCACTTTCTTTCCTGCTTCTACAGCAAGTGTTTTAAGAGGCAAAATGCGTAACTTGGGAAGGGCCAAACTGAACTCAGCTATTACCTGACCCAGGACAACGAGGGCAAAAATTTCAGATGGTAAACTGGGCTAAAAGCCATGCTTCTGCATTGTCAGAATGTGTCACCAGTAAGTTGAGTGGTGCTCACCCTGTTCGCTGTGCTGAAAAGAGTGATTTTTGAAAATAGGAAGAGCTGAGAGTTTGTCACTGAATTTCCTCGTCCCTGGTGGTGGGTTCTTCGTGACTGTTTCTAAGTGGTTCAGCTGCTTATCCTTTGTTGGGCTGGCCTGCGCTGTAGTTTTACCTGTACATCTGTAATTTTACCTGTACATCTAATCACTAGTGCTGCTGCACAAGTGTTCTTGGTCTCATTGTGTGCCCTCCTCAGATGCTTGTGAAACTACGTTGGAAACCAGATTTGGGTGAAGGAGGACTGAAGCTAAAAATGAATAAATTAAAATGTTCAAGCTCTAATACTGATCAGATCTTTCATGGAGTTCATTGCATGAAGGTAGGAAGTCCGTGGAGGGCAGGGCCATTCTTTATGAGACAGCGCTGACTTGAGTAGCTTAAAGTGCTCCTCTGTAGATAGGTAGGCTTTGTAGACACTTGCCAGGTCATCGCCCACTGTTGGAGCTGCTGGGCCGCTCTCCCCCGTCTCTCTGACTTGCACCAGTAGTGGTGTTTTGTAGTCGGATGATAAACTGTGCGTTGGCTCAAAAACTAACGGTAGTAGGTGGTTCACACGCAAACCAAAGGAGGTGGTTAATTTCTGGGTGCGTTGGCTACTGGATTATTTAACTGCCTTGCACTGTATGAATGCGAACGCTGATGGCTGGGAAGGTGGGAGGGCCACGTAGCTGGGAGGTAGGGTGGGTTTGCTAGAGACCTAATGTAAATTTATTTAAGGTGCTGTGGAGTCATTCTTGGGTTTGCACATGCTTTTATACTAGTACTATTATACGGTGCCAAACCTGATTCTGCACTGATGACTTGTTCAAAGGATGCGCCTTACTGTCATCTGCTATTTGCCACGGCCTTAATCTTCGATGGAGACATACCTCAACGATATGCTCAGGCCCCTCAGAACCATTGTACCGCCTGTGACCTCTGCAGGCAGGGCACGATGTCCACACAGATGCTGATGGCTGTGATCTGTGTTTGGCTAGCAGGTCATAGTTTGGCTGTCCTTTGGTTGCTGCTGGTAAATTAACTTAGCCTGTGCAGCTTGTTTGTCCAGTGACATGATTAATAATGACTGGCTTATACACTTATTGTTAAATCACATGAGAAGGCTTTTCTGTATTAGTCCTACCACAGCTCAAGGTGCCATTTGTGGTTTTCATGGTTAGCATAGCTTGTGCAGAGAGAAACCTCTGTTGGCTCAGAGTGTTCCTCAGAGATGTGCCGTAGTATCCATTTCTGTTTGATTTTTGACTACATTCAGCTAATATTATAAAGATGGTTTCTGTCCTCATAATTGAAATACAGTTGATCAACTGTGTGTTATGTGGTCCTTATATGCAAACTGTACTGGCAAAAGCTTGTTGAGGGGTGAGATATGTCTTGCAGCCCATTCTAAATATAGAAACACAGATGTGGCTTTAACTGTGTTGTAGGTGAGGTTTCTGAGAAGAAGCAGTATTAGTGTTTGGGTTTTTTTTTTCTTTTTAATTTGGTGTTGAGATTACAGATATTTTGTATATTTTGTGGGGTTACTGGTTTTACAGTTGACTGCAGAAGATACATAGTTAACCGTGAGGAAGTAACAATATCCCCCTCTTCTTTTTCTCTTTATTTTCTTTTTTTGTTTTTTTAAAGAATGGAAAAAATATGTGTAAATTATAGTGGCAGCAAATAAGAGGCAATAAACAGATTAAGTCTATTCTGTCCTTACGTCTTGTACCTTCAGGAAACCAGGCTGTGCAGCTGTTCTCACCAGCTGTCAGATGTTGGAAAATCTACCTGGGAGCTTTCTCTTGAGGGACAAATCTTAAGGAAAACAGAGGTCATGGGTTCTTTTACTAATGGAAGAGTGTTTGTGAAATTGGAGCCATCAACTTAAACTACA
Organism: Ibidorhyncha struthersii; assembly: GCA_013398815.1. Taxonomy (NCBI): domain Eukaryota; kingdom Metazoa; phylum Chordata; class Aves; order Charadriiformes; family Charadriidae; genus Ibidorhyncha; species Ibidorhyncha struthersii. The sequence goes on from VZSZ01007841.1 coordinate 1,789,742, forward strand.
GTTCTCTGCAAAAGTCTTGCCCGTGGTAGTTGAAGCTGTTATGATTTCAGCTGTGTAGAGATGCTATCAGGCAATTTCCTTTTTTGTGCAGATCACTGAAAGGCTACAGGAACACGGCAAACCCCATGTGTTTTAATAGAAATGTTTGGGCTTTAGCATACAAGTGTACATAAGTGCAGACTTATGTTCCAAGAATAAACTTGATTTTGAGTTTGGTGGTATCGGCAGGAATGCAGTTTTGTAAGTTTATGTTTTATTTATTTTTAGGGGTACCAGAAGATGCTTCAGTGGCGATACCTCTTTCACAATGCAAGTTATGACTGAAATTCATTAACTAACGTCCCCTTCCTCACCCTGATCTCCAATAGACTTCCTGTAACGCTTGGAAGAAAGGGTCAGGGGAGAAGGGTTGAAGGTCATCATGAAGCTAAAGCAGCGAGTTGTGCTGTTAGCCATTCTCCTTGTCATCTTCATTTTCACAAAAGTTTTCCTCATTGACAACTTGGACACCTCAGCTGCCAACCGGGAGGACCAGCGCGCCTTTCACCGTATGATGGCAAGCCTCCATGTAGAACTGGACCCCCGGCTTGACCATACATTGCAGTCCCCTTGGGAGATTGCAGCCCAATGGGTGGTGCCCCGGGAGGTGTATCCCGAGGAGACACCCGAACTAGGGGCTGTTATGCATGCCATGACAACAAAGAAAATCATAAAAGCTGATGTGGGATACAAAGGGACCCAACTGAAAGCTTTGCTAATACTTGAAGGAGGACAGAAGGTTGTCTTCAAACCCAAGAGGTAAATATTGCCTTCAGTGACTGAATTAATAACTGCTTTATGTATTTTTTTATCTCCATGTTGTTGCATTAACGTTTAAGTTAAAAATTTATACAGAAATGGAAAGGCCATTCTGTTATTTGTGAGACAGATGGAGCCTTGCTGGTCCTTTAGTAACGTTAGGTTGCTGTGCCAATGTCTCTTAGGCTGCACAGCTTTGATACTCAAACAGCCTGTCTTTAGGTTAAAAGAATAATCACAGTATTCAGCCCTGAGGGAACATTGGTTAAACCTGATGTTTCTAAGCAGTATCTTCCTGATTGTGGAAGTGCAGGTTCTGGCAGTGTGGAGACAAGTCTGCCTACTCTTTCTGAGTAAGGGTCATGTCAAACTGCCATGAGAGAATGCAGTGCAAGAACAGGGAAGGAATGAAAGTTGTCGGTGGTCTTAAAAGTATATCTGGATGTCTGGTGTAGCTGCATGAAGATGGTAAAATGGCATGGTAGGTCAGAGTGAAAGCCCCTGAGTTTCCTGTCTGCCAATAGTGAGTACTGGAGGAGCAATGTAAGAATGGGCGAGTAGTGATACTTCATTGCTATGGCCTCTGTTTACAGTGAACCTCAGGGAAATTTGACGTGATTGAACATTTATGAAGAGTCTTGTGCACATCTGTGAAGCTTTTTGAACTGTTTGCCTTTGGGGAAAAGGAGAAGAAAGAAAAATGTAAAAAAAATAAGGCAGGTGTGTTTTATGGATTGCACTGCAAGTGTAAAGCATTGTCATCACAGAATGAGTACATCTCTCTGCAAAGGATATTGGGTTGGGCAAGCGTGAAGTTTTTCTGTCGTGTTAATGAATTATTAGAGAATTAGGAAAAAAAATCTGCCCTCCACTTCTTGAATTCACAGGCCTGTTTCTGTATGGTCAACTACGGGTCTGGCTAGAGCTTTGCTGTGGGCTGGACTGGGATTAAACAGTGTGAACCTTTCACACAGAAGTCTTGGTGGTACGACAGGCGTCTTGTCCAATAAATGCAGTGACAAGACAAGGCATTTCTATAGTGCTTTCTGTATAAGTGAGTGCTGTAAAGCATTTTACCAAGCATTAAATTACATTCCCATAATGGAATGTCCATGCAGGCAAACACAGTGACTATGCTCCATCAAGGACATGTACAGCTGGGAATGTTTATAGGAGCACTAGACAGTTTATAGGAGTGCTAGACAGTATGGCACTAGCCGTACTGGTAAACCCATGTTCCATTTGTGACTGCTGAATAGCTAGGCTAGTAGGTAGAGTCTTGTTCTGTCATTGCAAGATGGTTTCTTTAACTAGCTTTTGTCCTGAAAGGTATGTGAAAGTTACTACTAAAAACCGTTTTGAGAAAACTTTGTGGTTGGGGAAAAAGAATGAATTCTCTTGATTTGCCACCTTTGCTCTAGAAAGTACTAGATGCCTGCTGTGCATGGAAGCAAGAAGCTGGTTGTGTTTTTCCAATAAGTTTTTGCTCTGCAGCTTTCAAAATGTGACCATGTTTTCAAAAGCCAGCTGTAAGCACATAGAAAAGACCTGACTTTGAGGACGTGTTCTGAGGGTTAGCTGTCTCATTTCAGAATTACTTGAAATCCAGCCTAATTGTGGTATTTTATACTCATCTGAAGCATGCTGCTTCTTAGGTACTATCTAAACCTGGTTCAAATGTCATGAATCTTGGAAGTTTGTGTTTGTCTTGACTATTTAAGTAACATCTATTAAAAAAAGAAAAAAAAAAGGAGCAAAAGCCCACCATTTCACCAAAATATACCATTGTTGTTGTAATGAGTGTCTAATTTCTATTTCTTGCTGTTCATTATGTCTTTTCTCCAGCAGAATAAAGGGTCTTTTTATATCCAGTATTGTCCTCAGATTCATGCTCGCTGATCTTCTAGTTAAAGATTGTGTTTGGCATTTCTTCCACAATATCAGATTGTATTTCCATGTTAATCTACAATCCGTTCTAACCCCAAAATCATTTGTGGAGTTGCTGCTTTCCAATATAAATAGTCCCCTGTTCTGTAGCTGTGTCTGTGCTCTTTGTTCTTAGATGTGACTTGGCATATGGTTGAATTAAAACTCATTAGTTTGAATGGGCGCTGCTTCCCAAGCTGTTGAGACCACTGTACATTACTGACCTTTCCTCCTTACTTACTACTTCAAAAGTCTGTACGCTATTTAATCTCATTAATACTTTTTCTCTCTCCCATTGGCAATCATTTTGAAAGTGACCCAGAGTCTGTTTAACATAGCACTGTTATTGCACTTGTTACTCTGAACAGCAGAATTGATGTGAATCCTGCATGAATCACTTTATTTGATTTATTTCAATTACAGATATGCCAGGGATTATGTAGTGGAAGGAGAACCGTATGCTGGCTATGACAGACACAACGCAGAAGTGGCAGCCTTTCATTTGGATAGGTATGGAACTACTGGGTTACCTGGTTTTATTGTCTCTGGTAAAGACCTTTTCAGACCTGGGGAAAAAGGGGTCCGTTGAAGAATACACCTCTGATGTGAGCTATTTCTAAACCTGCCAGTGTATCACATTGAAGCCAAAAATAAAAATTACTAGCTTTTTTGTGAAACTTAATTTTGAAGATCTGTGCAAGATTCTAACATTTAAGATTTGATTGAGGAATCTGAAAAGGAGAACGAGCACTGAAACAACTGATATTTAATATTATATGGAAGAAAGAGCCTTACCAAATCCTGTGGAAGAGTCTGAAATGCTGAATATATGTGTTAAGATAATGTCCAGTATGCTAAAAAGTTAAGTCTAATGTCTAGACTAACAATTTAGTCTAGACTAAATATGAATCAGTGCATCCTAGAGGAAAACCAGCTATTTGTATATTAGTTGTATTCAGGAGTACCCAGGTGGTTTTGTGGACTTGAGCTAGAGGTGCAGTTACCAGTAGGAAAACAAAGTTACGGGGCATACAAAGATGTATATAAAAATACCAAACACTGAACGTCAATAGTTATAAAATATGAGTTAGAAGTGCAGTTTCATCTAGAATAAATGAGCACAGTCTTGGTCTCCTCATTATAAGACGACTATGTTGGCACTTTGGAGAAGATTTCTGAAGATAATTAAAGATGTGAGAAATTCTTACATGAAGAGACTTAAAATCTTGGGAAGGGAATAAGGAGGGACAAATAGAATAGAATAGTTGCGCTTAAACTGAGGTTTCTCAGTACATAACTAAGAGGCTTACCACTGTGACTGAATTCATAGGTGGTAAAAGGTATGTTTGTTAGTCCTAACTCATCTGTGGCACTCATTGCACAGGCAATGGAAATGAGTAATTCTAGGAAGGTTTGGTGATAACTAGTTGTGTAATATCCATTGCTGCTGTTGCAATCTTGAGGTGGTGGGCTGAAATCTCAGGGTATTTTAAGACCAAAGAAGGGTGATGTAGCCAGATGTCTGTTGTCCATTTGTGCTTTCAAGAAACATACGGACTTCAGGTTCCCTGAAAAAGCAGTGATCAAACATTGTAAAGCAACAACTCAAGGCCTCTTTCCAGAACACCTCTTTCTTAGCTCTTCCTTGCTGTCTATTTCCTTTTGGTTTTGTGCTTGTTTGTTTTGCCTTTCTCCTCTCTCTGTGGATTTGAAAATACAGGTACAGGTTTTCCAGATCTAAGCTCTGTGCTTATTTACTTGGAACACCTGCATTTTCTCAAGCTGTACATAACTGTCTGTATTGGCTCTGAATTTTGTCTTTATGCATACATGATTTGTTCAGGCAGACATTTTGTGTTGCCCTTTCTTAGAGGTATTTTATACTTATGGAAGGGGATTTACTCATTGAATATCTAAAGGAAAATACTTTGCAGCTGTTAGAGGGACTCTTCCAGTATCTCTCTGGAATGCAGATTGTCCCTTTTGCAGAAGGGACAGTACCTTTTCAGTCACTCTTTCTGAGATGCAAAGACTACCAAAAGGATATCAAAAGTACCTTAAGAGAGTTGGGGCTGACATTGCACTATGTTTGTGCTCTTCCTATAAGCACTTTTAAAATTCCATTACAAGTCATTTGTGGTCCCAGAGCAGTGACTGTGGGAGGCATAGGAGTGGAACCTGGATCTTGTGACTGCAAGTTTTATGATTATTCTTCCCACCTCTCTTTTTTTCCAGATGCTTCAGGCATTTAGTTTTGTTCTACCATTCTCTCTTCCCTTCTCCCCACTCATGCCAAGCAAAATAACTCCTAGAGTTTTTACATTCAAGTATAATTGATTTGGGCTTAAACATAACATTTTGATAGATAGTAATTCCCACAAATTATAAACAGTCTTTCCAGGTGACCAGCCCAAAGGCCATATGGTTACTGCTTCAGCCTGTGCACAAGACAGATGATGGATATTTCTGCTACGAGGTCCAATTTCTGAGATTTGGAGCCTGGTGCATCCTGAGCGGCTCTGCTGCAAATGCTCTAATGAAGGAGTGTCACTGGTGGCCTATAAAGCAAGTTTAACATCCAGGCACTTAAGAAAAATTAGTTTCTTTACTTTGTCGTGGAGAAGAGAGGAGGTTGCTGCAGGGTTCCAACTTTATTCTTTGGTCTCAGTCATTTCAATTTCAGACTATGGCACAGAGACTGGGGTTTTGTTTTGTTTTAGATCTGCTGCCTGTGTTGCAAATTCTCATGTCATGTTTTTTCACCCCAAATCAGAATTCTGGGTTTCCGACGAGCTCCACTGGTGGTTGGCAGGTTTGTGAATCTACGTACAGAGATCAAACCAGTTGCCACAGAGCAGCTTCTGGGTACCTTCATGACTGTGGGTAAGTGGATTCCATGGATTGTGCAATCCAGTAAAGAAAAAATGTTTAATGGGAAAAAGAGCCATGGGAATCGGACACAGTTATAGAACAGTTAACTATGATACAGGAAGCTGGTAAGTCTCTTTCTGTGCCAAGGGATCATAACGCTTGTATAACCCTGTTTGGCAGAGGAGGAGGACTTTATTCTCTCCAAGTAGTTTTTCCCTCTGCAACTTTCCTGTGTTCCCTCATGCTGATGTTACAGATGATTTTTTTTTTTTTGAGTAAGAATTTTCCCTCTGCTGTCAGAGGTGGTTAGAAAAGTCTAAATGATTAGACCTGAAAGAAAAAAAATGGAATTGTATTTAATGTGAACACAGTGGTGATTTGGGATGATTTATGGAACCGATGCATCAGTTGGTATTAGGTGGTGTTTGTGCTACATCAGAGTCTGCTGAGCTTTCATAACTAAATGTGTCAGAACTTCTGTATGTTGTTTACAGTAATAATGCAGTGAAGGGCACTTAAAGGGAATTATTAATGTGGACTCCTACCAGGTGGCCCTTAAGCACCAAGAAATGACTTATGCTGCAGCCTCAACTCCTTCAGGCTTTTAATAAAATATCCAATTATTACTCTTTTTTTAAAATAAGAAGACTCTAGAGGTGATTGTTCATTACAGCTGATAAATACGTGTGCCTGTGTATATTTCTAGTACAGCACTGTTGGTAGTCTCACCTACTAAGTTTGCCTAACACTTTCGGTTACAAGGTGTAACTTTCAGATGAGAGTAGCTCTGCCTTGCCAAACCCTTTTTGCATTCAGATTGGGTGTCTGCCTCAGGCAGACTTTACTTTTTCTAATTTCAGCCAAGATAACTAAGCAGTTTTCTAGCAGAAATGCTGACTTGAAAAGTATGGCTCCAGAAATTTTCATTGCCTTTCCTTAGATTCCTTGGAACTGCCGGTTCTGCAGAGCATGAACCAAAGAAATGGGTGGATCTGGGGAGAAGATTGTGATCTCTTGTGCACTCGAATTTGACCAAGTTTCTGACGTTTTGAAGAAAAGATATTTCACACATACTTAGTGCAGATTTGCTAGTTGCAGCTAGAATCTCGAAGAATTCTGTCTCTTGCTAGACCTGCTGCAGGCCACGGGTAGGAAGAGAGACTTGCAGGGCTTTCCATACAAATAAGAGATCTGGTCTGCTGCAAGCTCTTATGCTGTAAATGGTCATCCATCTGAGGTCCTGAAGTTGTCTGACTAGCAGCTAGCACAAGAGCCGAGTCTGGATGGAAGACTGCAAAGGAGTGCTGACTGGCTGAGGAATTGTGATGTGGGATTTGGACTCATGGTGTAAGGATGGAAGATGAAAAACATGTCTTTCAGTGAACTGGACCTGGTTTGGGGAGGACGTTGGATGTAAAGGACAGGGAATAAGTGGAATCACAAGGAAGTGAGATACAGTTGAAGAATATTTTGGAAGAACATCTGAGTACAGAACTGGAATTGACTTGGCAAGAGTCAGGTGAAGGCAGGTTAGAAGGGTGAAATAGGAAAAGTTAAGCTAAAAATGTTAGTCTAAACTACGTAGATTATACTACAGGCTACACAGGCCTTAATGGACTAAAGACTGCAGGGTTCCATTGTTCCTCTCCTGTCAGAAGACACTCATGAAGCTTTTGACAGATCTGTACTCTTAGGTCATATCAGAATGACAGCTTGTTTATGTTTCCCCTGCTGAGTCAGCTCACATAACTGAGATGTGCGTCAGGTCTCAGGGCTCCAAATCCATGTGCGTCAGGTCTCAGGGCTCCAAATCCATTTGAGTTCTGCTTTGTCTTCTTTCACATGTCTCTCTTTGGTCAACTTTTTCAGAAAGGTGGAAAATCTGATGCATGAATTACAAAATTTGACAATCAAGCAATGCTAAGGTTGCAAAGTCAAGGTCCTAAGGACTAGGAAGGGATCACGAAAACTTGTTGATAGTGCAATGTTGTATTAACTCTCGGTGTGATAAAAACATTAGAAAGTATAATTACTCTCTCCTTTGAATATTATTCTTCAATGTTGCTTTGAATGAATAGATGTCTGTTTAGATGCTTTTTTGAGCCTCTCCCTCTCAGAGATAGGAAGCATGAGGTCAAGTGTTGTGAAATCCTATTGCAGGGAAGGCTTTGCTGCAACAATATGCTTCTCAGTTTCAGTTGGCATCCCTTGGATTAAGTTCTACTCTTTGATACCTCTTTATTTTTATTTTTTTTAAGGTAATAACACTTGCTTCTATGGGAAGTGCTACTATTGTCGTGAAACAGAACCAGCTTGTGCGGACGGGGACATCATGGAGGGATCAGTTACTCTGTGGCTACCAGATGTCTGGCCTCTTCAAAAGCATCGGCACCCATGGGGTAGGACTTACCGTGAAGGCAAACTTGCCAGGTATGAGAACATGATAGGATTATTCTTTATGCATGATAATTTGTACTAGAAGTACCCTTGCAATACAGTGGCTAATTAAGGAGCAAGTATTCTCGAAACCTAGAGTTTTGGCGATAGCTTTCTTGATATGGCATTAGAAGTCAAGAAGTCTAGGATGAGATTTAAATTAAAATAAGCAAGAAAGAAAACTTCTTTTTTTTTCCACAATACTAAGTGCTGTTCTTTTCCTACTTTTTGCCCGGAACAGAACTCCACTATACAAGCACTCCGAGCTCTGAAATTCTTGGCCCTGGGCAAACCAAGACTCCTGTCTTACGCCACTAGATCTTCTTTTGACACTGTGCCTCTCTGTGGCCTGCTAAATTATGATAGCACTGTGTTGTTTTCTGCCAGCCTGATTTCATGATCCTAGTGGTTTGTTTCAAGAGCTGTAGAGCTGGTTTAGCTTAGGTAGGTAGGCACTGAAAAGTTCTTTTTTGCTTTGAATAGTATCAGTATTTGGTGACCATGCTCAGCAGCTAAAGAGTGATTTCAGAGAAGGACAAACATGGGATCTAGCAATGTTGTACAGTAGATCTAACATGTCTGAGTATTTGGGTTGGAGATGTTTTTGCCATGACCAGAGCAGATGGTTTTGAGCTTAGTAAATTTTTCCAAATCCGTGTCCTGAACGGGTGAATGGAAAGAGACTGTTTAGTCCTTGATCTAAAACATCCATTGATTTCCAATGACGTGACTGTTCAGAAAGAATCTCATCCAAAGGCTTCATTGAATTGTCTTAGAGTACAGTTTGATTTTTGAGCAGCAGATGTTTTCTCCTTTTCAACAGGTAAAAATCAGCCGTATTTAGTACATGGTAAATTGCAGTAACGAATCGACTGAATTTCTTGGAGGTGTTTCTTTTTTTGAGAGACTGTTTTTCATTATAAACTGCCTGCTTACACAGGAGTTTACCCTGATACCTATGCTTATTTGATATTTGGTGTATTTTAAACTTACTTGCTCTTGCCTTGTTCAGATGGGATTGCATGGTTCTGTTGTTTTGCACCTTGTCATGTTGTACTTTTCACTTTGAGACCATCAGGAGAATTAAATGTTTTAGATGTCATGCTCTCCTTTTTCTTTGTCTGGTAATTATGGAAAAATAACTTTAGATTTTTTTTTTTCCAGATTTAGCTGCTTCTACTCTGTCCTGAGGTGACCTTTTGAACGTAATTCCTATAGTCACATTAGTGTACATAATTTTTAATGGACATGTAATAGATAAAATCCCTGACCTTCAAAGTCCTATGCTAATACAATATAAATGATCAGAAATAAATGTCGGAGAAAGGTCTCTCTTGAAAAACTGAATGGAAAATGAGAAGAGAGAGCATACTATATCTGAAAAATTGTTGCAAGGAAATTAAGTACTGATCTAAAGTAAAATGAGAGGACAGAGAAATACTTGAGGGAGAGGGGGATGTAGCATAAAATAAATGTGTCCAGTACAAGGAGGAGTACATTCTGAGATTTTTGTTGCGTGGGTTTGTGCTGTAAGTTGGAATGTGAGTTGGACCTTGATGCAAAAGAAAGAGGAAACTAGAGACAGCATTTGAGAAGTGTGTGTGACGTGTCAACAAAAAGACTCGGAAGGTAAATTTTTGACCACTGTGATTTGGATAACTGGAGGAAAGATGGGTTGTTGAGAGCTTAGGCTAGAAGATGAGGTGGGGTATGTGGCAGTTCTAGTAGTTAAATTCTGATCTTCTCCCTGCCTTTATGATTCTGTGCGATTTTGAGCATGTCAGCAAGTCTCTCCAGCATGTTTCCTCCATTTCTGTTTCCAATTCACAGATGGTTTAAGGCATTTCCAACTTAACTGCTATTTTGTGAAGGATTGTTTCAGTCCTTACATGGAAGATGTTATGGATGTACTTGTTAATTTAGGTTGACAGGTGGCAAGGATATACACCAGAGATTTGGCTGTTTGGTGGCGGTGTTGAATAGCTTTGAAAACTGTGAAGAAGAAAATCAGAAAATTTAAAATCCTAGCTTTGGAGAATTGAGACGTGACATCCCTGTTATAAGACCGCAAATACGCACCTAGGTTATGTGTAGAAGAAGAGGAGAGAAAGGGGAAGCTTGAAATCTTGCCAGTGGAGGAGAAGGTGAGAGACTCTGAAAGGAGGGTGGGGATGAAAGGCACAACTCTGAGTGAAAGAGAATGAACGCATGTGAGTCCGTTCTCAGGACAGAGGAGGTCATTAGTAACCATGATGAGGTTATTTGCATTAGAAAGAAAAAATTAAGAGGATCACTGGAAAGCAGGAATGATGGAAACCGATCAAGGCAATAGGAATAGACACAGTACTTGAAGTCCTTAGTTAGGAAGTTAAGGGAGGTGATTCACGATGGTAGTCTTGCTATGAGGTAGCCCAACCACTCCTGAATTGCGAGCAGTGACGAAGCAAACTCTGACCGTGTTTTCTGTAGGAAGATGATGTGTAACCTTGCACTGAAACTATAGCTAGCTCCATACGCTAAGGTGTTAATACAGGATTTAGTCTTTTAATAAAACACTTCTGTCTAGCTCTTTCTTCTTTATATAGCCTTGACTGCTGTGCTCACATTCACACACTCATAAGTGAAAAAAGGGGCAGCTATAAATACCATTGATGTGCATGCCATGAAAATTTGATTTGGCTTCACTTGATGGCCTGCAGGTGGGAGTATGACGAAAGCTATTGTGATGCTGTGAAGAAGACTTCACCATATGACTCGGGCCCTCGTCTCCTTGATATCATTGACACCGCCATCTTTGACTATTTGATTGGGAATGCTGACCGGCATCACTATGAGAGTTTCCAGGATGATGAAGGAGCCAGTATGCTCATCCTCCTGGATAATGCCAAAAGGTGAGGGTATGGGAAATCCTGGTGGCCAGGCAGTGGCGAGCAGAAAGGCACACATTTGTCTGTTCTACATCTCTCTGTTTTTCTTTCTCTCACTAATTTTTTCATGAATACCTTTTGTGCTAAAAATCCCAAAGCTTGCTTTCTTCTCAGAAATTACCACCAAATATTAGGGTATGATGCTTACTCTGTGCTCTAGATACTATCACTGCTTTGGGCAAAGTCTTAAACTACAGAAACACCCAAATTAGCACAGTATGACCTTTTTTCCCCAAGTGACTTTCAAAGGTTTGCTTGTATCTCTGCTCCTATCCCCAGAAAAGCCCCTCCCTTTTATGCTTTTAATTAATGGAAGATTAAAAACTTACTGATTATTATTTACCTGGGAGTATTAGTGAGTGCCATAGTAAATTAGATCTTTTCAAAACGTGTCTCTGAATAATTTGGCATTTCCTGCCTTCTGGATCTGTCTGCTCTGTCTTTAAAAGGTTAAAAGTTTAAAATGGAGATGGAACTGATACTGAGAGCAAAATAAGATGACGGTCCTGAGTGTGGGCATTAATATTATTGAAACAAAAATGAAGCGTGTGATAACGGAGGAACTGATGAGAAGTTCTTCTTGAGGCCAAACTTTACTCTTAAGCGTATGTGTTTAAAATGCGAGTTGATCTGTCTTTGCTATAGTTTTTGTACATTGGCTGCTATAGTTTAAGTTAAAAATCCTATTGAAGCCTTGTTTACATCATAACAATGTGCTTAATTTTTCTTAAAAACAAACATAACCTATTGCACTTTCTCATGATTTAGTCCAGAGGCTCCTCAGGTTTTGTTTTTTTTCTGATGGGCACTGCCATCTGCAGTGACAGTGAGCTTCCCCTTCTGCGGATGGAGCAGCTTCTTCTGGTGGTTACCTCTGGCAGTTCCTGTGCCAGGCTCTGCTCTGCAGTGGCTTTGCATACCACTTACATGACACGTACACAGCAGTTAAGACCTCTGATCTAGATAGATCCTTGAAAGGCTTGGAGTTTCTTTCCCTATTTGCCTTTTGTATAGGGATCGCTTCCTTCCTTTGTTTCTAACTTGTCTGCAGTGGCCAAGTTGAGTATTTTGTCTTTATTCATCAGTCTGTTCAGTAACACTTCTTCAGTTATGTCAGCAGGATGCATTCCACCTTGCGACTGCCTAATTATTGCTGCTTTCAGACTGCTTTAGGTGAATTTGGCAAAAATTGTCTTTCTATAACACCCTGGCAATGTGCTAGGAGGAAATTAGTTGCTGGAATTGAATATGACAGTTGAAGGTCATGTCAGACATTTCATTATGTTATGTGCTTATAATGTTATGAAGATGTTTCTGGTGCGGCTTTGCAGGCCCATAAGTAAATTGTTTTCTTGAAAGTTTAAATAAAGTTCTTTCAGCTCCTTTGAGATAAGGGGTAGGGGACAATTTTTTCATGGAATCTTAGAATATCTCAAGATGGAAGACACCCATAAGGATCATTGAGTCCAACTTCCTGCTCTTCCCAGGGCTACCTAAAACTAAACCATATGACTAAGGGCATTGTCCAGACACTCCTTGGTGCCATGACTACTTCCCTGGGGAGCTTATTCCAGTTTTAAAGCTACTAATAACAGAATTATTTGAGCAGAGCAATGCCAAACTCCTAGACTAAATATCTTTATTGAGGGGAAAGCTCTTTGTTGAAAATAGAATTATGGGGGGGGGGGTGTGAAACTGTTAATAAATAAAAAAACAAAACAAAACAAGCATGTATTTAGGTGAAGCTTGAAATGCTATGAAATCTTTTTGGCAAGCCTCCCTTAGAAAGTGTGATCATGAAATGTTAAAGTTGATCACTTTGTTTGTTGAACTGTTGATCTAAACTTGGCCATCTAAAACAGCATGTGGCTGCTATTTTGTTCGTTCCCTGTCCAGCTGTGTCAGACAGGCAAAGCTCCTGCTCTCTGTGTCCAGAATACCAATTATTCCTTTCCCTGGCTTCACAAGATGAGCTCAAGTTCTAAACTCCTCTGAAGTTTCTTTCTGAGGTGGTTTGGTCTGATAAAGAACTAGGTATGCTGGTGTTGCTTCTGTTTAGCCAGTACATTAGCACTTGAGAGTTATAGCTGTAATTGGTCATAACCTGTTTATATTTTAATTTAAATGATTTGAGCTGTTGGAGCATGAAATTGCCTAGTATTGATATTTTTTTTTTGAATTCTTTACAAATTTGTTGATGTTGTTCTCAACATTAGGAGTTCAACTGATTCACTTGGTTTTGATTTTGCTTTTCAGCTTTGGAAACCCTGCCCTGGATGAAAGAAGTATCTTAGCTCCTCTTTATCAGTGCTGCATGTAAGTGAAATGCAGGGATGCTGCTCACTTTACTCATGCAATTGCTGTCCTTAGGTTTGCAATATAATTTTAAAGTTTGAAGCTTTGGTAAAATGAAAATGTTCACTTGGGTACGTAGTGCTTTATCTTTTGAGGTACTGTGTTTGATGTATTGTCACTGCTCAAGAAGCTGAGAAATGCGTTTTCATTAAGGTAGTAAATCAAATGGTAGACTGTAGGAAGTAGTCTCACCTCCAGGTCACTGGTTCAAATCAATCCTTAGTCAGTGTGACAGGTACTTTGCATCTGCAGCTGTCTGCATCCAGCTCCTGCCGAATAAAAGTTCACATCACAGTTTGAGTTCTGCCTGACAGAAGCTAAGGACTCAACGTGCCTGGCAACTTAACTATCTTCATTTCCAAATGTTTTTTCTAAACAAAACTGCAGCACTGCTCCGGGTGTTCCTTTCAAAATGAAGTTTGTAGAGGTTTTGCAGGATTTTGTTTCTGCTTTGGCCTTGTGAGCTGTGTTTTTGTTTGTTTTATTTTTAGAGGCTGTGACTTGTTGATTTGTTTTCTGTGGCCGTTCTCTCACCAGGCCATTGCTACTTCTCATTAATAAATAGATAAATGTTCCAGGAAGAAAAATACTGATATATCAGTTTCCTGCCTCTGTTAGTTCAAGATAACATCAACTCCTTTAAGCCTTCCAAATTAAGTACTTAGTTGAGAGTTCCTTGAACCTGTCCTTGGAAGGTTCTGTCTCCCGAATTCCCCAGGGCCTGTGGAACCTGGGAACTCTGCAGAAAGCCTGAGCTGTCACCCCCTGCTTGCGCTAAGCAAGGCTCTATGCCTGCTACAGTACACCTGGCCTATGTTCTGCAAGATTCTCTTCAAATCCATATGGAGAACAGTTAAATGAAGTTGTTTTCAAATTCTTTAGTTTTCCTACATGAATTTTAAGTGCGTATTTAATTTCCTGCTTTATGAGGATCTTTTGGAGTGTTTCTCATCTAGATTCTTCCAAACGCAACCGTAAGAGAAGTTAATCTGTGTAAGAGACTTTGCGGTTTCCTGCTTTTCAGATACCCTTTCTTTCTGATGCCAGGCAAATGCCATATAAGAATTCATATGTGTGATTGTTTTAACTACAGGTTTGTTACAACACTTTCTTATATTGGTGGTTTCTTTAGAGGCCATCAAGGGCCAAGAGTTTAGACCAGTGGTGCTAAAACACAAAAGTTTGGTGTAGAATCCCAAGAGATTTCACAGAACGAGACAGTTTTCAGATGGGCTAACATAAACAAGTTCAATGGCCAATGAGGCAGAAGGATCACTCCTGTGTTCACTTTCTTGGAAGTTCAGTCAACTGACTATTGTCTGTTGTGATTAATTGTTGATCAGTGATGCTCTTCCTGAGGTGACGTGAGTTTTGCGTTTGAATTAACAGCCAGACTGTTAATTTTCTTTCCTTTTCAAATTGTGTCCGGGAGGCCTCAGGACTGAAGAACTTCCGTGCTAGCAGTTGAAAGTGTTCCTGTATAACATAAGAATTATATCACATTAGATTGTTTCTTATTCACCTTCAGTTTTCAAGTTTCACTTAGATATTGCATATAATGCAGCTATACCTGGACCCTCCTATCTCAAAACCACTTTTGTAATAAGACTCCGTTCTTGATGTAACAGGCCCTCAAGAGGTTGGCTTTGGTATTGCTGATGGGACTTCAGCTAGACAGTGGTGTGGTGATGTGTTTGTTTCTTTCTTTTGCAGCATCCGAGTTTCTACCTGGAACAGACTTAATTACCTGAAGAATGGAGTACTGAAGTCTGCCTTAAAAACTGCTATGTCGCATGACCCCATCTCACCAGTGCTTTCTGACCCTCATCTGGATGCCCTTGACCAGCGGCTTCTCAGCATTCTGGCTACAGTGAAGCAGTGCACAGACCAGTTTGGGCCAGATGTTGTGCTGGTGGAAGACAGGATGACTCTGTCTCATTTGTAATTGTAGTGGAACACAAACGAAACTCCTTTTTTAATAACAAACAAACAAAAAAGCGATAGAAAAACAGCACAATCAGTTCGGAAAGGCTGTGGCCGAGATGGACTGAAATGAACAGGAAAGCTTCCAAGCCAGAGAAACAGAGGTGACGCTGGCTTTTACCTTGGGCTGACAGCAGTGAGAGGTGGGAAGTTGGAGCCTTGGATGGCTCAGTACCTGTAATGGCATCTTGGCCATTGTGGTGTGTCCATTGCCGGCAGTGGACATGGCACTGGATAAAAATGGCTCTTGGTGTTGGTGGAAGTATGTGGAATACAGACACTAATTTGTGGACTGAATCTAGAGGGGACAAATGGAGACGAACAGTAACATCCTCTCCCCTTCTCTTCCCCACATATACTCTTGCGAGTTTTTGTCTGTTTCAGGGTTGTACATAATCAGCTGTGAGCTGGTTAGGCATTTTACTGCTTCTTTAGAGAAAGAGGAAGTGGTGAATAAAATAATTATTAGACTGAAGAGTTGTGCCACCCCCCGGGGGTGGGATGTTCTTCTGAATGCCATTAGGGGTGGGAGGGGGGACCTCTGCTGCTCAGTTGTCTTTTCCTTGATAAAAGGCTGGGAAAGGGGTTTGAGTCATATGTGATAATGCTTCAGTGTTTTTGCTGAAGTTCTATCAAAGATTTATCCACAGGGTTGGAGATGTAGGGGAGGACAGGGTGGTTATACAGCACTTGGTAATTAAGAGGTTAAAGTAAGTTCCCACGTGTCCTGTCACTGTTTTCCATTTATAAGGAATCTGGCAAGTTCTGAGTAGAGAAAATATCCTTGCAGTCCTGTGTCCGTGTTAACCAAATTTTCATTATATTGTAGACAAGGAAGAGGACAGAATCTGTCCTTGGAAGCAGGTTCCGTTAAGCGAGGTCATGCTGCTGACTGTGTGCCCTATTTAATGCGTTGCACTGGGGAAACAGAGGTGTATTGCTGGACTTCCACAGTAACCAACAGCCATGGGCAAGGCTCTGAACAGTGGAGGGAACCCTGAGCTGTGGTCTTTTCTTCATCTCATGTGGAGATACGCTTCCCGCTGCTCGATGTTGTAATCACAGCTCAGTGCTGCTGTCTTGTGGACTCCAGCAGTTTTTCAGTCCCACCATCTGCCTGGCCTGGCTTGTGGCTGAGCTGTGAAGCTGTGAGCACTTCCAGAAGTTATCTGCCTTTCCCAGCTGCTTCCTGCAACCTCCAGTGTGGTGTTCTGACTGCAGTGGTCATCCTGGGGTCCTTGCTCCTGATGGTTTTGCCGTAGATAGGGGAGAGTTGGTATAAGTTGGCTTTTCAGGGCAGACCTGTAGCGCTCGTCTTGTGCTAGTGCTGTCATCTTCAGCACTGCGTCAGCCTGCACTGCAGATGAGCTTGTGGCTGTAAAACTTGTCACACTTGCAGCGGGTCTGAATCTGTGTCTCCAGAAGGGAAGCAGCTTCGTCATTACTTTTCCAAATTTAACAGCCTTGTATCGATTTTCAGTTCAGACAGTATGGTCCTTAGAAGTAAGGAAAGAGCTCACTTCCCAAAGTGATTATGTATTATTGGACTTGTGAGCAAGAGCAGCAAAATGTCAGTTTAAGACCTTTCCCTTGATTTGTCTGTCAGAATCTTTCTAACTCTGCAGTCGTGTGGTGGGCAGGTAAAGAGCTGTTTCCTGTTCCTGCACCTGCTGCTGTACCTAATCAAAGAGGTGTTAGTGAGAGAGTTTATTTTTTAAAATGTAGTTTTATTTTGTTGAAGTCTTTCTGTCATTGCCCGAGCAGAGTATATGGAAAGTAGGATGCAGCTGTTTACCTGAAATGGAATTTTATGTTCTCCTAGGTCTTTTCTGGACTTGGCCACATCACAGACTGCCTCACAGTCAAGATGGGATATTGAAATATTTATTGGTGTTACTAGTCAGGACTGTAATGCACAGCCAGCTTTTAGGACACTGGCGTTGAGCTAGTGCCTGATTAGTGCTGTACTTGATAATATAACACATGCTTTAGAAGCCATGGTCCTTCGGTGAGTTTTAACCCACCGCTGTGGATTGTGCCTTGTTGAGTTCCCTTAGGGCAGAAGTGAGCCCACTCAGCCGGTGGTGAGCGTGGGCAGGAGCCACGCAGGGGTTGCCCTGCTCCCTCGCTGGCTGAGCTGGCCTGTCGCTTGGCTGGCAGTCAGATTTCGGTGGTTGAGCGAGACAGTGTTGGGAAGTTCTGTGGGCAACAGTTAGGTGGCTAGTGAATGCATTTATTTTGAAGCAGAATAGATTCATACTGAGGCATTTTGGCATAAACTGTTTCCCAAGAAACTGAAGATGATTTACACAAAGAGAAGACAGCAAAGCACGTGGTAGTGGCTTGTAGCATTTTAAAAGCATGTTCTTCTCTTTGAGCCTAATCATGAGCACTTAATATTTTGGTAAGGATCTACCAAAATTTGATGTTTTGATTTCTATATGATCACTCTTGATCATTTACATTTGATTTATTAATGGATTCCAAAAAACGTCTTTCTGTCTTTATGAAATCAAATTGGTTTTCAGGACTTATGTATTGCTTGTTCCTGGGGCTCTAAGCTAAAGCTCTTGCTGTTAAATGGAACTTGGGGGAATAAGTTTTCCCCAAGTATGAATGTCAAAGATTTAAAGCACTGTATTAGTTTACTCATAAACAAAGGGCATGAAGTCCCACACCATCACTAGGAGGAAGCAAGAAATGATTGCTTTTTCTCTTCTTTTTTTGTCATGACACTTCTGGTCACTGTAAACAGCACTGGGACTTGGTGTTCTGCAGCGGGAAAGAAGAATAAATTCCTGTCTTACCCAAAATCAGGAAGATCTGATTTTGGCCTTTTGATAATCTCTGGCATTTTGGCAGTGATTGTTGTCTTGCTTGAATACAGAACCCTGAGAAATTTTGAAATCAATTGTAACTATTGCAAAGGAAATAAGAAGCAGCATCCACATGCGAACAGGGTGGGCTTGAATCTCTGAAAAATAGTGTCATTTGTGAGGCAGGTGGTATGCGCTGTCAATGAGGTTTTCATGACTCCTTCTAATTCTTGTTCACTGTGCACACTGTAATCTGCTGGCCCCAGATGTTACAGAATGGTTGGGTTGTGGATATTAGTAATATCAGAGCACTTGAAGCACAGAAATCAAGAACTAATTAAAAAGAGAGCATCATCAGCCATCTGCTATTTATCTCCTCCTTCCTAAGTCAGCAGTTGGGCTGGAGGAGACACTGAAGTCGGCTCCTCTTCCAGCAGCTAATGAACTGGAGTGTGTCTCACCAAACAAACTTCAACGGAAAAATACTAATTTATTAAGAAGGTAATTTATTTGCTGTGGCAGCTGGAGCAAGATGCTTGAAACAGACACCCCTGTTGGAGCTGTCAGAAGATTGCCCCTGGGAGCAGCTGCACAAATGGAGGTTGCTAATAAGAAAACAGAATGCAATCATGACTTTCTACTTGTATCCCCCGGGGTCAGATTCCGCATAAAGCAACATTGTGTGAATAAAGATTTTAATAAAGCAACATTGATGGATTGTTTAAGTCTCTCTCTCTCTCCCCCTCCTGTCTCTCTCTCTTGTTCCAACATGTGGTGGGCTGAATGTTTAGAGTGTTTTGCTACTGATGTTTCAAGGTTATTTCTTCACCAGTAATTATCAATGGCGTTTATTCCAGTTATGTAGTTCCAAGAATGGGGTCAAATGTGCAGGTTGTTTGCATGAGCTTTGTTGGTAAGGTAAGGAAGAGTGTTCCAAAGAGATACAAAAAAAAAGGAACACATCTAGCTTTAAGTGGTCTTTGGAGATCAAGTATTTTTTGCTTTTGAAAGTACATCCCGTGGCTCTGCATCTGCAGCCACCAAGGCTGATTTCTTGGTTGTATCCCAATAAGTTGGCTTTGTCATCCAGAGCAAAGGATGTATATAGAGTTGGCAAGAGATGTATATAGAGTTGGCAGGTGTTGGTGGTTGGCTTTTCTAAGCTTTTATTGAAGCCCTTTTATCAGACAGGGCAAGTATACAACCATCAAAATCTGTTCCCACAGAGCGCAGGGGTTTAATCTGGCTGTATCAGAGCTTGTTTCTTAATAACCCACTGCAGTGAATTTTTCAGAGGTAGGAGGTGATGCTCACAGTTCTGAGTGTCAGGCATCTGGAAGCCATCAAGAGCTGCTGTGTACTTCTGAGGACTGCCTTAGCTGCTGCCAGACCCCGTATGGCTCCTGGGGGCAGGACACCACAAAACCGCCAAGGCACTGTGCCACTCCTGGAGATGCAGGAATGGTCTTTGACCTGGCCTGTAGCATCAGCATGGTGTTGTGAAACACCGAAGGCATCTGCTTTTTTTCAAACCAGAGTTTCTTAGTTGAAACTTTGGACTTCAGCATTGCTGAAATTTGTAAGAACTAGATTTGGGGGTTTATTTGGGGAGTTTTGGGGGAGGAGGATGTTCTGGGGTTATTTGTCTACTAGCACTGTGTAGTGACAATAATTTTTCATATCCCTGTCTCTATTTTTGAGGTGCCAATTTGTTCAGGGAGCAGGACAGGATTCTTGCTTGTGTATAAGCAATTCAACAACTTGCAGAAACTACAGGTGCTTTTTAAGTTTTGAAAGGCTGAAATAGCTAGTTTTGAGAGCTGTTTTTACAAGCACATTGTTGTATTGCTGCTTTGTAATTTTGGAGTGGTTTGCCTTAGTAACGGGGTGAGAATTCTTATAACCGGAAGATTTTAAAGTGTTTCTGATTATGTAATGAACATAATTTTACAGAAGAATGAACAGAAACAACTTTGAGGCAATGGAAAACCAAAGGGGTTTGAAAATTAGCACTTTCCCTGAATTTCTTTCAAATTCTTTTGCTACAAGTTGTTATTGATTCTGAAAATTAGAAATTAAAATAAGTTCTTGGTTCATATATCCCATGTGTGGGACTGGTGCTCTGTTGTTTTTTTCATTGTGGAATCTCAATATTTTAAGGAGCCTGGGGATAGGAC
>VZSZ01007841.1:1810074-1821523 GCA_013398815.1 Ibidorhyncha struthersii
AGGATTCCCCTTATATCCTTTATTCCAGATCTTCCTCTTATTTAGTGATCTAATCCATAGCTGTGTTGTACTGAGCTGCTGGAGAGCAACTCTTCTCCTGCCATCTGTCAGAGTTCATCTATGGATGTGCAGAAGGAATTGCTGTATGGAAACTGGAAAAAACGTAAAAGGATGGATGCACGGCACTTGCCTGTCCAGGAGATATCATTTGTACTATAAAATCCTGGATTGCAAGGTTCCCTCTGAGTGTTTGCTTGTACTGAGTTTTGTTAGGGGGGCTGAATAAGACAGACAAAGGAATGTTTTCGTAGTGCCGTCTTTTTTCTTTTTAGGTGATGCCTGCACTGTAAGACCTGACTTGACCCAAGATAATGGATTTTTAATCGAGTGGTTGCTGCTCACCAGGACTGCTTTGGAATAACCAGTTGTGAGGTGAAAAGCTGTGCATCCTAGTATCATCTCTGGGGCCGTTCACATCCCTGCATCTACCTCTTCCTGCAAGACAGCCGGAGATAGCAAATACTATAGTGAGTGTTTGAGAACTCAGCAGAGGAAGCAGAAAAAAACTGGGGGGGAGGGGAGAGGGGGGATATAATCCCAGCAAGCTAGTAGAGCGATGACTGCTGTGCTTCCAAGCCTCATCCTTCCCAAGTCAGGTAGGAGCAAGTTCTCCATGTACTGCGCTATGATCTCTTCCAGTCTCCTGCAGCTTCCTGTCTAGTCCATAGGGATAATTTCCTCCCTAAGGCCCTGCAACAGGAATTGAATTAGTCAGGGATGTGGATTTTTTTTTTCTTCCGCCCATGTACACTTCAGTGCCTTGTTAACCTCAGAGCCAGGTCAAACAGGGTATAGTTGGCAGGTTACTAAACAACTATTTTTATTTTCCTGTCTAGCTCCTATGATGGGCTGCACTTGAGGGAAGCTGACATCCCAGGAATTATGGCATAGTACCATGGACCTGGTCTGGTGTTGGACAGTCACTTGGTCTGTCTTTCAGAATTTGCTTTTTTCCTTTGGAATATGGAAGCATCTATATTTTTATGAACCCTGCCCTTTTTGATAATCTCTCTTCAACTATAGCACTCATCCCTGGAAGGGTAGAGTTTGAATGTATATAAATGCTTCAATTCAGATGCTTCAACTAGTTTTCAGAAATGCTGATAGTTTAATTTGGCTATGGCTACAGTGAGTTCGATTTTTAATTAATTTCTTTAATGTGCACGAGTTCTGTTTAAGTTATTGCAACTGATGTTAAGGTTTTAGCCTGACTATTTTTTAAGCTGGAGGGAGCAATTACGTCAATACCAGTATCTTTAATGCCGATGTGTAATATTTGTAGCCACCTGTAGATGGTGATATGCTCCACTCCGTGCCTTGGCGGTGCTGGATCCCACTCCCCATCCACCTGAACGAGTGAATTGCCAGGCCTGGATGAACTGCATTTAATATGCTTCTTATTTTTGTGAGCACGTGGGATAACCTTGAAATTCTTTCCATGTCCAAAGCATCTTGGCCTCATCTCAGTTAGGATAAGTTGTGTGTGGACTTGTCCTGGTGCTCGGTAAGTTGTAGAGGTGTTAGTCACTTATAGTGAGCCAGTTTAAGGTAAAATGCAGGTTATCTGAGGCATATCCACTTTTCATCTACCCCTCCCACAGGTGAGTTTGTGTGTGTACTTGTTACCAAAATCAAAGCCATGTGATCCTAGAATCTCCTGCCAAAGCACGGGCAGCCAGCCCTAACGACTGCACTTGCTGCTTCCCCGTACAGGAGTGGGTTTACAGCTTATTGGAGAAAACTGGTTGTTGGTGGTGAGCTTAGTGGTGGTAAGAGTTATACCTCAGTTCTCGTATGTGATTTCTTGGTGGTTCTGTGCTGATCTGAATTATTATTCTTTTTCCTGGCTGCTTGAGTGCAGCCCACCTGACCTGTCTTAGTGCGTGGATGTACTGGTGTATGAAGATGCACTGATATAAAAGTAAACAGCAGCACTTCTGGGGGTTGATGAGGAATGACACACGTCCAGTGTCACACAGCAAGCCCGTCCCAGAGCCAGCAACAAAACCGTTTGTCCTAGAGCTTTGATCTAACCGCTAAACTGAACTCATAGCACAGCAGGCAGCAAACACAGCCCGGACAGCATGCTGCAGCTCCCTGTGCTGCCGGTCTGACTCACCCACTGGCTCCTGCTTCCTTATTTATGCCTGTTATTTTTGTGTCCCCTTGGAAATGACCCTGATGAACAACAACTGCCAACGCGTCTTGCATTTGTGGCAGAGAAACTTCAGCTGAGCCGCCAGGCTACTTGAAAAACAGATTGTTTGCCTTCTCCAGGCATTTGTTGCTGGTGCCGTGGTGTGGAGGCTGCAATGGTGTAGCTCGGCGTGAGCAGGCTGGTAATGGTGTCCGGCAGCTTCTGTGGGCATCTCTCCAGCCCGGCTGGAAGAGGAACTGCTCACCTCACCTCCCCTCCCAGCGAGGGCTGGCAGGACCCGGGGAGAGGACGTGGTCTGAGTTTTGTGCAGAACAGGGATCGGAGGGGTGCGCGGTGCCTCCTTTTTGGGAACAGGGTCGGGTTTTGTAGCGTGGCGGTGGCCGGAGCCGTGCTGAGCCCAGCGCAGGGGAGTCCGGCGGCTTCTCTGTTCATGGGACAGGGGCCAGGTGGGCACCAGGCCATGTCTGGCGTAGCGGTGACACCAGCCCACAGCTTTCTCGGAGACTCCAATTGCAGGCGGCCAGGAAGTGAGATCACGGCTCGGGCGGTTTAAGGGAGGCCGGGAGCCTTCAGACACCCAGCAGAGCCGGGGCAGGGTCCAGCTCCCACCCCAACAGGGATCCCCGACCCACCACCATGGGCCGGGGCAGGCTCCTGACCCGCCTGGGGCTGGCCTGCTGCCTGCTGCTGCTGGGGGGCTCGGGGGGCCTGGGGAGCCGAGCGACACCGCGGGGGCCCTGGGAAGAGGAGCAGGGCCCCATGGCAGAGGGGGGACCGTGGGGCAGGGCGAGGTACGAAGCCGTGAAGAAGCACTTGAGAGTTGTGGGTGCGCTCTCCAAGCAGTATTGGCAATACCTGGCGTGCAAGGTGTGGCAGGAGGGCTGTGGAGAGGAGGAGGAAGAGTCCAGTCCCGGGCCAGGTAAAAGCACCTTCCTCCTTTCTCTCCCTTTCCCATGCATAGGTTCTAAACACCCCACTTCCCCCAGCACGGGGGTCTGTGCCCCCAGCTCCCATGGATGCTGTCCTTCCCTTCCCAAGGGTCGCTGCCCTGGATGTCTCCCAACTCGCTCAGCATACTCCGGGTTGCCACAAACATTCTCCGTGCCCTCCTGAGCCACCTGCTGCCTGTTACGTGCTTATTCCCCCTCCCCGCAGCCCAGGCTGCATGGTGGGGCAGTGTCAGATCCCCTCCGCCTGGGAGGAGGGCTGCTGTTAGCCGGGCTCAGCTGAGCATCCACATACAATGCAAAAAAAAAAAAGACACTTGCTGGTGCATCTCTGCTCAGACTGCTGCCTTTTCCAGGCTGGAGCTTGCCTCTGGTGGGCCAGGATTACTTGGAGATCCTCTCTACCTGGTACTGCAGCTTCGGGAAGTGCTGCAAGACAGGAGACTGCAGGATAGTCAACAATATCACAGGTAGGTGCTGTGCTGTACTTGGGAGACCCGAAGCAGTGCTTGCCTCTGCTGCTTCTCCCTGTTGTCTCTGCTGTTGTTTGTTTGTGGGCTTTTCTTCTTTTAAAGACTATTTTAACAAGCGATGTAAGTAAACGGCATTTCTGAGCAGAGTGCTGAGTGGGTGGGAAGGTTGAGGGGCTGAGCTAAGTCCTGTTTCCCATTATTCATTTGTAGTTTTGAGACTGCAAGAGAGTTTGCTCCTTACTGTGCAGTGTATCTGTTCCAGTTTGCTATGAGCCCTGTCTTCATCCAGTAGCTCCCAGGCATAGGCAGTGGGATCCAAACTGGCCTGGTATCCAGCCCCAGTCAGCAGGGTACACCTGGAGCTGCGTGTAAGCCCAGTGCAGGTGTTATTGCATTTTGCTGTCGCTGAGACTTCTGGTATCCATACCCTCTGCTGGGAGCTTGTGAGAGCCTGTGGGCTTCAGTGTTCTCTGTAGTCATCAAATACCTCCTCCCCTTCCCGAAGGAAAAAAGGAGTCAGTGGAAGATCTGTGTCTTTTTGCTGTCAGTGGCTGATGCAAGCAGGGTACGGGCAGCCTGTCTCGTTAACCCTGTGCCTTTAATGCCACTTCAGACACCTCTCAGACAGGCAGCCCCACCAGCAGGGCTGTGCGGGCTTAGTGCCTGACACATTATCTCCTTTTATTCCCACCTGCAGCAGTAGCAGCAGCGGGGATTGCAAGTTAAAGCTGAGCTCTTGCTCTCTTTCCTGCAGGGCTAGAAGCAGACCTCAATGGGCAGCTCCATGGGCAGCACTTGGCCAAAGAAGTTGTCATCCGGGCGGTACAAGGGTTCCTGCAGAACCCGCGGCCAGAGAAGCCTCTGGTCCTCTCCTTCCATGGCTGGTCCGGCACAGGCAAGAACTTTGTGGCTCGGATGGTGGCCAGTCACCTGTACCGGGATGGACTGAAGAGTGAGTGTGTCAGGGTGTTCATCTCGCTCTTCCACTTCCCCCATCACAAGTACGTGGACTCATACAAGGTGAGAGCCAAAAACGTGTTGCCGTGGGGATGGTCCAGTGTACTGGGTCTGGCTGGGATGGAGTTCATTTTCTTCACAGCAGCCCATACGCTGCTGTGTTTTGGGTTTGTGAGTAAAACAGCGTTGATAACACACTGGTGTTTGGCTACCGCTGGGCAGTGCTTTCACAGTCTCAAGGCTTTCTCCTTCTCCCCCTCTGCCCTCACAGTTTGGAGGTGCACAAGCAGTTGGGGGGCACACACACTGGACAGCTGACCCCAGCTGCTCAGAGACTGGCTGGGCATCAGTGGTAGGAGTGAGTGATTGCCTCTGTATCACTCGCCTTGATTTCTTTCTTTCTTCTTCCTCTTTCTTTTGTTTATTAAACTATCTTTATCTAGACTCACAGTTTACTTGCTTTTACTCTTCCTATTCTCTGCCCTGTCCTGCTGGCTGGGAGGGACGGAGCGAGCGGCTGTGTGGTGCTTAGCTGCCAGCTGGGGTTAGCCCACGGCATCCAGGCTCAGCCCCTGCACAATGGTCTGGTGGCAGTGGCTGCTGCTGAGCTTCTCATGCTTCTCCCTGCTGCTCTGCAGGCTCAGCTGAAGAAGCAGATAAGCGAGACCATGCAGCTCTGCAAGCAGTCCTTGTTCATCTTCGATGAGGCAGAGAAACTTCATTTCAGCCTCCTGGATGCCATTAAGCCTTTCATGGCTCACTATGACAACAAGGGCGAGGTGGATTACCGGAGATCCATCTTCCTCTTCCTCAGGTGATTTCTGGGACCCCAAAGGGATGGGGAGGAACAAAGTGACGGAATTTATCCCCTGAGGTGTGCGTTATGAAGGACTCAGGCTGGAGAGGAGAGGAAAGAGATGTTTAGCTCCTCCAAGAGGCGGTTACCTCCATGGTCAGTTTTGCTTATTGACGCAGGGCATTTGCAGGAGGAGCTGAGGTCCAGATTAGCTGGGACACATGACCCACTGTCTAGGCTTTGAGACAAGGCACCAGAGTGAGTCAGAGCTAGCGTGGTGTCCCCCTGCACCCTGGACAGCTGAGTAGGGAGATCCCGTGCTCCAGAGAGCAAAGCTGGGCCTGCAGGTCATGGTGGGAAGTTCTTGTACGATGTGGCACTGGTAGCGGGAGGTGGGGAGTTCCTGCTGCCTGGCCATGGCTGCAGGCTGAGGTGCCATCCGTCTGCTGCTGATCCGTGAGGGCTGATCCTGGCACTGGCTCACCCTGTGGTTTAGTGATTGGAGGTTGGTCCCTTTCCCATCCAGAGGGAGAAAGGTTTTTGGCACCCCAGTGCTGGCCCCGACCCAGGCCTAGGTGGGACACATCTAGGGGGAGAAGCGGGACATCTCAAAACAGAGACGTGAGGTAGGCACGTGCCTGAAATAGCCAGTGAGAAATGCCAAGGAGAGACAAGCATCTTGGGCCCCCTTCAATTTAGGATCTACAGCCTCCAGCTTGGCTCTGGCAAGAGGTGTTCCGGCAGGCTGGAGGTGGGCAGAGCATTCGTTCTCCATCTCCCACCATCCAGGCGCAGTGCTCTAACCTCCAAGCTTGGTGGTTCCCCAGGAAAGTTTCTCTGCCCATGGAAGACCTGTATCTGTGCTGGGCGCTTGTGGAACTCACCGCATTTCAGTCCTACCTGCGTGGGCCTCCGGCAGGAGCCATGGTGGAGAGGGGCAGATTCTCCCTTGTTGCTTGGGACAGGGTGGATGTGCTGCTGGCTGCGCTGTGCTGACCTTGTGTCCTACCTGGCAAGCCGTGCAGGTGTGGGGGGGTGACGTCAGCCCCTCGGTGCCACCAAGCAGAGGGGAGCAGGGGGCCTTGAACTGCAGCAACGTGTAATCCTGGGGGGGTTTCATCATGCCTGATGGCAGTGTGACAGACACAGACCTGTTATAGGAGAGCTGGCACTGCCCCAGGACACTGCTCTGGCCCTGCAGCTTTGGCCAGGCTTGAGTGATGGGGATGGGGTGGGACTGGCTCCCTGTCCTCAGTCTAAAGGGGCTGTTTCTCCCGTGGGTTTTGCGGGAGCAGGAGCAGTACAAGCTGTTTCACCCCCACAAGGCAGTGGGGGGAAAATAGCGGCGGCTTTTTAATTTTGCCTCACCTCCATTTGAGGAACGGGTCCTCTGACACAAGAGGAAAGACGGGTGCAAGATCTGTGTGTCCCAGTGTCTCTCTGCCTCCCACCTACACAAGCCCTGCAGGCTGCTGGTTCCCAGTACCGCCAGCTCACTGGTGGCGGGGCACTTGGGGCTGGGGACTGTTGTCTGAGGCTGTTGCAAACCCCTCGGCAGCACACGGGGGCTGCCTGGCCTTGAACTGCTTTCTGAGGTGAGGGGCTGCCCGGGAGCCTTAATGACTGTCAGGACCCATGTCCCCCACCACGGAGCTGCCCCCACAGTGGGTGTCCAGAGGAGTCCTCCTTTGGGAACTGCGCTGCTTTGTCCCTCAAGCAGCGGACGCTTTGCTAAGTCCTGGGCTGCCACTAGAACTCCTGCCCTGGACCTTTACTTCTAGTGGGACTTCTGCCATGTGCTCTGCCCTCCAACTTGGATTTCCAGGGGTGGCTTGTTGAGAGATTGGTGTTGTCACCTGCGAGGTCGATGGCATCCAAGCCAGGGTGGGGACTGACAGAGATGGAGGATTCTGTTGGCTCCTGGTCCTGCCCTGGGAGAGAAAGCAGCTGCCCCATGGTCTGGGCTGGCAAGATGGAAGGTGGCTGTATAGATACTTATAGAAAGGGGCTCTTTGGGAAGAAAGCCAGTTCCTCTGCGAATGTTTCAGATGCTGACCCTACGTGGTAAATCTGCACTGCTAAGGACTGGTGAGGCCTGTCTGTAGGGGAGGCTGCTGGTCACTCTCAGCAGTTCATCTCTAGGGGCACAGTTGAGTGACTTCCCTTCCGTCTGCAGCAATCTTGGCGGCAACACCATCAATGAGGTAGCCCTGGACTTCTGGCGAGCCGGCCGGGCGCGGGAGGAGATCTCCATGGAGTTCCTGGAGCAGCGGCTGCGGCTGGAGCTGCGAGAGCCTGCAGGTAGGAGCCAGGCTTACTTGCGGGATTGTGTGGGCAGACTGCCCGCAAACCTGCCCCTCTGCCCCGACTCGGGGCCGTGCTTACACAGTCCCATCCACCCTGTGCTGTGGAACAGCCTTTATTCCAATAGGCACACCAGGAGGGAGCTGTGAGTCCGTCTTTCCCCCTTCAGCCCTGAAAATGGCCAGGTTGGGAGAGGCAGCCTTACACCGCAGGGAAGTATCGAGGCTTCTCTGAGGACTCAGGCTTCTCTTGGCCTGAGGTGGGCGAGCCGTGGGGATGCTCTGTGTCCAGACTTAAGTGCTGGCCAGCTCTTCACAAGTGGAAGGGTGTCTCTCTCACACCACCTATGGCTGCGTGAGCCAAGACAGCCCCCCCAGGGAGACAAGCCCTGACTCGCAGAGGGATGCCAGCTCTCAGATGAAGCTTCTGAAGTTTTTGTCTGTCTTTTTGCTACAGAGAGCGGTTATGCCCGCAGCCACCTCCTCAAAGAGAACCTCATTGATTTCTTCGTGCCGTTCCTGCCTCTGGAGTACCACCACGTGAAGCTCTGTGCGCGGGATGCTTTCCTGGCCCGTGGACTTCCCTACACCGAGGCAGCCCTCGATGAGGTGGCCAGGATGATGGTGTTTGTCCCCAAAGAAGAGAAGCTTTTCTCTGCACAGGGATGTAAATCTGTATCCCAGCGCATCAATTACTTCCTTCCTTGAACACCATGTGGGAGGACTACACCAGTGGGTGATGGTGGTTCTGCACACTAGGAGCTGCTCCCCTTGCACAAGGTCGGGCAAGCAGATTACCCAGCCACACACTTGCACAGGGACAGAGACTTAACCCCTTGTTGCTCCGAGGGCTGTTTGCGGGGAAGGAGGTTCACCCCACCCAGCCTTACTGGTGGCACATGGGGACAGCCTGCGATTGGCTGTGTTTGAAGTCTGTCCGGTGTTTTAAAGTCCCTTCCTTTAGCAGGTAGTAACCTGAAGTGGTGATTTGGTTGTGCTGTGACAGACGCTTTGTTTCCTGTGAGTGGGGATGTCCAAGTCCTTGGTTTGTTACCATGTAGTGAAGGCCTTGGACAGACAGGTCCTGTTGAGACAGTCCAGCAGAAGCCACGGCTTCATCCCGGTCCCCACTTTTCTCTGTCACTTTACAAGATTGCACAGAACTCTTTTGCTGGAGTTGAGTTTTTTTCTCTACTGCTCTCCTGCATTCACGCCGGGTCAGCTGCTCAGGGACACGCGTGTGAAGGATCATGGTTTGCGCAGGGAGGCCCTTGCGTAGAGAAAATGACTGAACAATCTCCTCTGGAGATGTCAAATCCATCGCCTCTCACTTTGGAGTGTCCCTCTCTCATTGGAGTCTTTCGTTGTATGGAAGCAGCTGTAGAGATGAGGTGAACTTCTGCTGAAATAATTTTTCTAAGTAGCTTCCTGAAATGCCTGTTTGTTTCATCACAAAATTAAACAGGGGAGACTAATTCTCTTTTCAAGGGGAAAGGGCAGTTGAGGAGGATGGTGGCTGAAGGGACAGGCTGCGACTGAAGTCAGGTTTTCAGGGATGCAGTAAGCTTGGGATTTTTTGCTTTTTCTTCCCCCCTCCCCCCCAGTATGTTGCATGCTGTGGGGTGGGTTTTTTTTGGCTGGTATCAGCATTACTACACGAAGGGGCTGTTTGCTGTCTGGTTACTTGCCAGGTGATAAGTATGTTACAGCAGGACCAAAAAATTTCAACAGTGTTACGGGAATCGCTTTGTGACCTCTAGGTCAAAACTCCCTTCCAACACCGCTGGGCTGGGGCGATGAGGTGACACAGCACATGCCAAGGACGGGGCTTAGCTCCCAGGACACCCTGTCTGCGGACCTTTGATCTATTCAAAGCTTTGAACCTCTCTGCGGTGCCAGCGACGAGCAGCACGACCTCTGGGAAAAGATTGACCAGACACACTCACTACTGCAGACTTTGAGTTTGTGTTTCCCTGCGGGCACGCTGGCTCTGTTATCTAATGAGGCTTCATAGTCCAAGGCAGGAAGGTGAGCCAGCTGCTTTCTCATGCTTGGCTGATGCAAAGTTAGTTTAAACTTACCTGATGCCTCTAGCTTGGACCTTAGGGCCTGTGCCAGTGTCCGCTGTTACCAGGCATTGCTTAGACTTGGGCTGTTTTTTTTATCAGCTGGGCAAAGTTGTTAGTTAGTTGCAGGTTAGTTGCTTAAAAGGTTGTATAAGCCAGGATAACCTATGATTATTATTTTTTTTTTTAATCAAAAAGAATCCATCTGTCTGGGTTAGACTGATGCTGTTTGGAGTGGAAGGGAGTCACTCTGTCAGCCCTTTCGCCAGTGCGGGGCCGGTGTGAAGGCAGCGTGTTAAGCAGTTTCTACTCCGTTACCAATTAAGGAGGTGGTGGTGTTACTAATGAGGGCAACTGTCAAACTGATGATGCAAGACTGCGCTCTGCCACGTCACACTCGTGTATGTTTAAGAATTAAGCGAGCGTTTAATTACGCAGCCCCAACAGCAAGCACCGCTCTCCTCACACCGCTCCACGGCAAAGTTGTTTGATTTTAAAGGCATAAATAAAGATACTGCTTTTCTTTTCAGTCTGGCAGCATTAAATGATTTCCATTTTAAACAGGGTTATAATAATCTTGTCTTTTCTACCCAAAATAACACACTTCAGGTTGGTGCTGAGCAGCTTCAAATATTCCTTAAGAAAAAAAAGCAGCATACGCTCAAGTGTTTTTTTGCCAATAAAATATTGCAACCTTTATTTAAAACAAAATGCAAATTGGCAAAACTTTGTGGAACGACAGGCAAAGAGGCCCTTCAAAGGGCCTTATTTACATCAAGTTTAACACTGTTCGCAGTTCACAGTCAGACGATAGTGAGAGAATTAAATTAGAAAAACAACCAAAATATATTACAATAACAATTAAAAACAAAAACAGTTGACAACACTGGTAGAGTGATTGGTGATTAACGTGTTTCATTTTAATCCATTCCTGCCCTCAACAAGTTCACTACTGGTACAAACAGCGTGCCGAGCCGGCTTTACCTCCCGTGCGCGACAGACACAGTTGGAAGAATGACCTCCTTTGGTACGGACATTTCTTATCATGTAGGTATAATAAATAAGCCAGGTGTCCCATAACCTCTTATTTCCTACCACCGGGGAAGAGGCTGAAGGTTTTGTTCTACACCACAGGCAACTGGAGTGCAACCCCAGTGCCCATCCGCGCTAGATGGTGCCACTTGCGGTGAAGTGGGAGGTTTCCGAGCGTGCCGTAGTCGCCACCCTTCGGTTTTCCTGCTACTGATTAGCAGCAGGGCTGGGCTGAGTGTTATAAAAGAGAAGACAGCAGCCTGATACATTCGCAAAAAAGATCTTCAGGATTTGTTAGAGCTTGTTGCAGCTGCTGATGCCCAAGAGCACTGACAAGCGAAATGCAGAGGGCCTCAGCTGCTGGGGAAGCCTGCCTTAGGTAAGCGGTACAGACATCGGGCTCTGGATTTCTTTCCTCTGTGACTGCACAGTGTAACCCATCCTACCTGCTCGCACACCCCCATCCTACCTGCTCACACACCCGCTGCCTTTTAGGGAGGGGCTGCTCTGTTAACGCAGCAGTTTTGGTGCAGCCATTGCCCCACGCCATGGGGTTTAGTTCCTGCTGCCTGCAGAGCCGTGTCCCATAAAACTCTTGCATAAGCACACCTGATGGGTGTCAACATGCGTGTGTTTGACTGTCTCTTGCTGGCACAA
>VZSZ01007841.1:1821562-1833366 GCA_013398815.1 Ibidorhyncha struthersii
GCTGCTCTATTCAATTCTCCTTTCCCAGCGGCTAAATTTGATGCAGTCCGAAGACCCAGACTCTTAATTCAGCTTCACCCCTTTCCACACTGATGAAGAATATAATTAAATCAAAGTGCTGCCAGTCAGACAGACGAGTGCACCACTTCTGGGGTTAAAAAAGGGTGTACAGTGCAGGAAGAAAAGAGAATTGCACCTGTGAGTCAGCTAATTGCCCACAGTAGCTAGGAAGAGAAAGTGCCCCACGACAACTCACTGGTGTGAGTTCATGCATTGTGCTTGGCATTACCAGGCCCTACGTGCCACCATCCCCTGTTGCAAAGAAGACTACTTTCAATTCTAGCCCATACTAGTGCAAGTGAGAGAGCCCGGCTGCAATTGCATCCTTACCCCCACAAGGCCTTCTGACAGTGGTGAGGAAAGGAAATGCAGTACGAGTTTGTGCCTTGTCCCCTACCCTAAACAGTGGAGCAAGAGGTGCTCTTCGCTGGGATAAATAATGGGGCTTCACCGTCCTTACATTAGTTTGAACATACTGTGCAAGGCTGAAAGCAGAGAAGCTGCTACGGTAGAGCCCTTTAAGGCCGAACAGAAAGCCAAAGCTAACAAAAGAGAGAAGGAATGGTAATGATTTTAGGAGAGTAGCTGTGGCAGGAAGAACAACTGAATGGTGATTTACAGCAGAACCAGCTTTCCCAGGTACCATCCTTTTGCCCTCCTACCATAGGGCAGGGGAGAATTCCAGTTTGGGAATAAAACACTGTTGGGCAGCAGAAGCAGCAGTAATTCTGCAGTCTCCTATTCAGGTGGAAAAAAAATAGTGTCAAGACAGCACTACCTCTGGCACCATCCACCTACCTGATGTGAGTAAGACAGTAGGTAAGAGCAGAGAAAATGCTCTCTATAGGAGTGGTGACAGGGAAATCCCCTAATTCCACTGTTCTGTCTGATCCCTCCAGCGGAGGGAAAACAAGGAATGGGCTTCTGTGTTGCCCACAGAGGTTGTGGAGTCTCCATCCTTGGAGTTTTATCTGGACGTGGTCCTGAGCAGCCTGCTCTAGGGGGCCCTGCCTGAGCAAAGGCGTTGGACAGGGTGACTTCCAGAGGTCCCTGCCAACCTCAGCCATTCTGTGACTCTGTACAAGCAGATGGCTGCTTCAGCTGTGTTACTGCCCGCTGCCCTGTCCCACTGCTCACCACCTCCACCGTAGGGGAGGAGAAACCGGGCGGCATCTGAAAGGAAGCGGGGATGACCAGTGGAGGGGAACCAGTCCTTCATTGGGGCACAGTTTCTTCAGAAAGGGCTGAAAGAGGGGAGTTCTAGTAGTTAGAAATTCCAGGCCTTGTTTGCTATTCTATCACGTCTGCTGCAGCTTTTCTGGAAGACTGGCATTCAGGGGGAAAAAAAAAGGCCTTCTTCCAAAATACTCATCAGAATGGGACTAACAGCCTTAACATTTTCTGGTTAAAATACCTTTCCCCTGAGAATCACTTCAGTGTCAGCCCGTTTGTCCTAGGCTGAGTAGTAGTAGTACAATGATGAAACCACGCGATTGTCTGCCAGGGCAAACAAGACCTGCCCTTCTGCCCTGAAGAAAGCTCCTATACCTATTCAATCCTTTTGATTGTTTGAAAGGCCACGTGAAGCAATACCACAAGCCTCCTTCCCTTTGCAGGTCACCTTTCCGAAGGCAGCCAGTTTGGTGTGCAGCAATGCACACCTTCAATAAAGATGATGACTGAAAGAGATAAGGTAAACCACAAAAGCCCTCGGTAAAGTCTACAAGATAACGGTTTGCTACTCAGCCTCACAGCTGGGCTGAGCGGTGCTGTGGCAGAGCCTGGCCTGAGGGCTGCGGGAGAGGCTGGGCAAGCTGAAGATCCTACTGCAGAACCAGACAGTGGACTTCCTTGGGTACTGCTTAGCCAGGATGAGTAAGCCATGCGGTGTTTTCATTTGTCTCCACTTAGGTACCAGCACACTGCAGTAAAACTGACTTGTAGGTATAATCAATTCACTTGTCAGTTGGGGTGGGTGGGGGGTTGCTTTCTGTTTGGGTTTTTCCACCATTTCACGTACTTGGGACAGTGAAGCTCAATGTGGTCTGTTTTACCTCACATACTGCTCCACTGGTGTGTGTTCATGCATCCTGACACAACCTTTACCACAGACCAGTAACAAAATGAGGATTCTCACACACCAGCCCATTTCTAAAGGGTTTTCAGGCTACTGTCTCACTATGTTCCACAAAAAAACAGGGACATGCACTGAGACAGCCCAGCCTACTTCCAAGCACCAATAGGGCAATGGTTCTAGACAGAAGTGCCCATCTTCTAAATTCACACCTGTGCCCCAGCTCAACTCTAAATGCTTAAACTAAAAGCAGCACAGTCACACTTTAAAAAACAAGTTAAAAAGCATTTTCGCCAAAAATAAAAGATTTAAGGTGCAAAGCAAGCCAGACCCTCTGTCGTCACCAATAGTGTGAGGTGAGCAGCAGCATGCAGGGTAACGTGTATTTGGAGCCAGGTATCAGGCCTGTTTTCTTCCTCTCGCAAACCAATGGTTAGTTGAGGTCTTCCTACTTGCCAGTACATTTACATCTCGGGGAGCTGTGCGTATACGCAGAAGACCAGCTTTTTGAGGCCACAACGGTCTACAAAAGAGCACTAGGACCAAGGAAGACCACTTCAACCACGCGACAGCTTTCATTCTGGGATTTTCAGTAGGCATCAGAGACTATACCCAGTGGGAGCTCGCTGAGGCAGAGCCGTAACACTTGTCACATCTCAGGCAGAGAAGTGCACAGCTTATGTCCGTGTTCCCTAGGCCACGGTGTGAGATTCCGGTCTAGCCTTTAAAATACAGGAACAAATAAAAAAAGATGGCCGTGATTCCTGTGTGCTGAGGTACCTACATCACCTTCATCTGCAGGGAAGCTGAAAGCCTGCGAGACCGTAAGCACTAGAAGAAATCCCAGGAAGCCATCAGTGTGAAGTGTTAATGTTATGCCAAGAGTAGGGATTGGTCTGGGGAATCCTGCCGCAGCAAGGGCGCATGGCGGGCAGGTGAGGCTGTACTTTCTGGCTCTCTCGCTGGCCCTGCAGCACTGTGACTGCTGAAGGAATGTGGAGAACAGCCAGGGGTGGCGGCAGAGGCTCTGCCTTACCTACCATGGGTCCTCAAGGTGATGAAACTGAACTAGGGAGTCAACCTGGTAACAAGTTAAAAACAATCTAGAGCTTAAAAAAAAAACCAAACCCACCCACCCCAATAACAACACTGGCAAGTTGTGCAAGAGCCCCAAACTACTCACAAAAGACCATCAAGCAGCACCCGTGCTAGACCACTAGAAATAGGTATCGACTGAGCAAAGGCTGTGTGGTGGGGAAGGGGGTATTCCAGTGGTAAGTCTGCCCAGCATCCCTGACGCTTCCGATACAACGAAGATGAGAACATGTGGTGGATGAGGTGGACAGGAGGGAAAAGGGGATAGTTTCATATATTAACTAATTTTGCAGTTCTCATTACAGCAGCAACAGCGCTGTGGAAGTAAGCCATCTGGGCTAGTGCATCCACCTCCAGCAGCTCTGAATACTGTCAGTGCATTAGACCTTTCCCCCAGCCGCACGCGACTTCCCCCTTCAGAGCTACTCCAGCTCAGACTGCTCAGCCGTTGGGACCAAGGGAGGCCCAGTGCCTTTCCTGTGCCTTGTCAGGAGGCCAAAGCATGCGTTAGTGCAGACAGGGGAGGATCTGTACAGCTGAGTGGCCTGCAGCCACTCCAGTACTCCAGCTATCACACATCAAACCATCCATCCCAGAGCGAGAACCTGCCATCGATTCTCCTGCCTCTCCCAGGGAGGAGCAAGGAACACCCTTCCCTTGCCATACCAAGCAGATCCGACTGACTAGGTAGGGACAAATACTCGATGTTCTGCTCCTTACAGCTTTAATCTACCCTCTCCATCCCCATTTTTTGAGATGAACCTGTAAACGTGAGGAGAACTCAGTGATCTGAGGTACTTTCACATACTCAAGTATCAGTCTTTCCTTTTGAAAGCATCAGTACAGAAAAAAAGTCCCCCCCTCCCCGTGTGTATTTCTCTTACCCAGATTGACAGTAGCTACCTTTGCACCACATCGCTGATTTCTTGGACACATGACAATAAGTTATTAAGGACGGGGTTTGCCCCAGGGACGCTAGCAGCTGTTGAGGACACCTGCAGTTCCTGCAGGCTGAGTTCCAGTTTGCTCACGGCTTCCCGGAAGGCAAATTTGTTGCGTGTATGCGGGATGCAGTCCACGTAGCCTGAGCAGTAATCCAACAGCTGGTGCCCTGTGTCCACCAGCTGGCTGTTTGGTGTCGGCTCGGCGATGGCACTCGAGAGAAGATCTGCGCACTCCAGCAGTGCTTCCTTGCTGATTTTGTCTGCGGAGATTTTCTCAGCTGCCTGTTTGGTCTTTCTTAGCGCCACTTTTGCACCAGCCGTGCCGTTGGCCATTTTCACTGGGGAGGTGGATGACGATGACAGAGGCACTTGAGGTGGAGGCATCACGGGCCTCCCAGATTTTCCACCAACAGGTGCTCCTGCTGCCTTCTTACTCCCTTCGCTCGATTCCAGTCCGTGCTGCGCTCCCGCCACGTTGCTCAGCTCTTCTGCTGCATCTGAGCAGGCAGCTGGCTGTTGTAGGAGCCTCATCACTGGTGGTGGAGGTGGAGCACACTTTGGTTTTACCCGTCTGGGCCGGTCCCTGTCGCCAGAAGAAGTGACCTGATGCTCAGATAAGAGCTTAAATTTATTACCCTGAGAGTCTGTGCCAATGAGCTGCACGTCTGCTGGAGTGTGTTTTAGAGTAGGTGAGATTAGGACTGGCACTTTGTGGTTATGAGTGGTTGGAAGTATTGCTGCAGCCTTTACTGGAGATGACCACCCCGGTCTCTCGCCATCCTCAAGGACCCCTTGCCGTGGGCCACTGTTTTTTTCTTTGCCCTTAGGAACTGCTGCTAGCCCTGGACCCTCCTTTTCTTCCGATCCGGAAGGGGTTCGGAAAGGGAGTGCTGTGGCACCCCTTGGCAAGAGTTTTGCTTTTGGTCTCTCTCTGGTCAAAGCGGGGCCTTCTTCAAACCTTTTGGGAAGCAGGTCATTGGCCCTCCCCGTGCTCTCATCGGGCTGAGAGGAGGTGGACACTGTCCGTTCCAGCTGGATTTTTGACCTCTGGGAATTTCTGGGAAGGGTCATTGCCATCCTATCCTGCTCTGGAAGCCCTGAGGACATGGAAGATGTAGAGTTTGACCTTGGAAAAGGCTTTGAAGCTTCTTCATTGCCAGTGGGTTTTCCTGCTCGTAAACCCAGCGTCTTTTTAATCAAGCGTGGTGTAAAGAAACCAGTGATGCCCGACCACCCACCACCAGTGCTTACACCCCCACCACTGCTGGTACCAGTGCCATCATCATTGTAGAAGGTCCTCTGCACAAAGCCCCCGCCATAGCACTTTGGTGGCGCCAGGCTTGCGTCCTGCTGCGTGGGAGCAAAAGAGAACCCATCCACATGCTGCAAGGAAGCAACAGATGAAAAGTTACCCGTCAGCTCGTATTTCTTATGGGGCTGATTCTCCATCTCCCGGAAGGAACTGCTGCGCTTGGGAGGTGTGGGAGCATTCCTCTTCTTCATAAAGGAGCTGAAGAAGCCACCTTTTCTGTCCCTGGTGAAAGTGGTCTCTTTGGCATCCTCCAACAGGCTGCTGGGTGACTTGTCCCTCTGCTTGCGAGGCAGTGCAGGAGACCCGCTTGTTGGCTGTGTGCTTCTGATAAAACCTAGACAGAAGAAACAAGTGTGAATCTGCAAAATCACCTTCCATTTCCACCTCCCTATCCTGCAGCGGGCTTTATGAGCCTGGCGTACTTAGCTGCCGAGGTTCTGCAGAAAGAGACTGAGAGAGGAAGTTAGCACTTATTTTCATGTGAGGCTGGTGTGATTTTGATTTTTTTTTTTTACTTTTTTTTTTTGCACTTCTGCATGTGTGACTTGTCTGTTGTCTATACGGAAGAGGCCACTTAGGAGAGAGTTCAGCAGGAAGTGAAGTTGCTCTTTTACTCCAGTTTTTTATTCCCTTCCTGTAGTTTTTTCCTCCTTCCCTAAATACCGCAAGTATAAAAGAAAATCTCTTGTTGCATTGTGAATTTTAGTTTTGAAGCTGTCATCTTTTAAAAAAGCAGCAAAACTAAATTTAAAAGAAAAAACTACAATGGGATTTACTACAGGAACATTGAACAAGCAGAAGTGTTTTCTATTTGCTAGTAAATAACTGGGCTGCTGAGGTGGCCAACAGCCCTAACGACACAGCAGCACAAAGCACCTTCCCACGTGACATTGTTCTGTTTTCTTCTGTTTCTCTGGCAATTTACACCAGCAGCAAGCCTATCCCAGAACACGTGGCCCCACTGCCACTGTCCCAGTGCCCATACCTGGTGCTGAGCTGGAAGCCGAGTGCTCCACAGTATCTTGTGTTCCTTCGATGTTCTCCTTGTTCTCTGCCTGCTTCTTCAGTGTTCTAGTCTTGGAGGGAAGCATCGGTAACCGGGGCAAGTAAGGAACTATGGATGAGGAGGAGGCTGTTCTTCCAAGCTCCTCTGCTACCTCTGAAGGAAAAAAAAACCACACCAAAAAGGAAATAGTTGGAACAGAGACCGGCAGAGGAAAAGGAAAAGAAAATCTGGGTCTTTACTGCAAACACAGACTGGCAAGAAGAGATACATGACTGAGAAATACATAGTTTATGGATTTAGTTTTTGCTCAAGTCCAGAGGTATTCAGGGTAAGATGTTTTTCATAATGCTTTCAAACCCATTTACATCTTTATAAATTCAGAAAAAAAACCCCAACAGTGGTAGGCTCTGTACAAGAGGTCTGGTACGAATCCAGCTCTCTCCTGGGTTAAGGGCTGCTCAAGAGCTAAAGCCAGCACTGAATGCATTTCCCTCTGTTTTTAATTAAGGTGCCTCCTGCTGATGTTCCTGGGATCCCTCAAGAGTTGTGTCCTCTCTGGATCTGGATCTAAGCTGCTTGGCTTGAGGCAAAGCACTGCGCTTCCCTATGAGAAATGAAGACTGCATGTTTCCTTCCCAACATCAACACAAGGTATGTGATTGAAAAAACCCCAGAAAAAAAAACACAACCCCCTGGCCACGCCTAGGTTGGCATTTGTGTGGACCACTTGATGTGCCTATAGATTATAGAATTCGATCTGGTGTGTTCTCTTCTGTAGTAGCGAAGTGGATGGATCAGCTTCATACTTAATTAAAAAATTTAGAAGACGCTGAGACAGTTCTGCTTTGCTGTCTTGTATCGCACTTCTCACCAGTATTTACCTCCTAACTGATTACATTTGAGAGTTGAGCTGCACAGATTCACTCCTAGAAGTGGCTAAGTAGAAAATCCAGAGATTAAGGCACACTTAAAAATGAAAGCTGATAGAAGAACATTTCATGACCTAATTGCTGCAGTCAGTAGTGGACTGTGATATGCATACATCTTTTTCTCTCTCAGCATCAGTCACTATTCCTTACTCTTCAGTATCGGAAACAAGAGGCCTCCTCTAACAGAGGAGACAATATTCTTCAGATTAACTCTTTGGCATCTTGGTGCTCAAATGAATTACTATACTGTCCCCTGCACTGGTATATGACTAAAGTTTACTTAGTATTTGTGCACTAATTAGGAGCATGTATTTGCAGACTTCTATTAAGGAATTAAGTAAGGGACAAAGTCTCTCACAACCTCCACAGCTAGCAGATGAGACTCGAGCCCATCCATAAGAGAGAGCTCTCTGGGGGATAAACTCCAGTACTGTTTCAGAAATAAAGCAACAGGGGCTCTCACCCTCTGAGATGCTCGAGTCATGGAACATGGTTTCAAAGGCCTGGTGGGTCTCAGCAAAAGAAGGTCGGTCTGGTGGGTTCCACTTCCAACCTGCAATGTGAGAAAGCAGAGAAAGTTTCAATGCCTGAAACAGTTAGCAGATGATTTTTTTTATTCTGTCCAAGGAGATAGAAAATACGTAAGCTTTCTCAACTGCGGTCAGACTCTGATCTCCTACTATTAAACAGGCTTTAAAGTCATTCACAGATATTAATTCATAGCAGCAGTCAGTCACTCCATCCTATCCTAACAAACAAGTCTTGAGAGGAAGAAATCAATTCTAAAAATCCCAGCTCTCTGCCAACTCCACAGCTTTTTCTAATCTCCCCATCCTTCTTCTTGAATTTTTTCGGCAAAGGAGAATTCCATGTTTGCTACCCCAGCTGTTTGGACTGAACTCATCTAACCCAGTCACAGATAACTCTGTGTGCAAAGCTCCAGTGCTCACATGCTCTTAACACTGAAATTCAGGCAGAGCCTTCCAAAAGAAGAATCTGTGCACCCTGCAGGGGAAAGAGGAAGAGACTGCATTGATCTAAGATGGAGCTTAGAAAGTTATGGAAGGGTATCATGACAAAAAGTAGTAAGTTCTGTAGTTCTGCACTACTACTACTGTATTCTGGGATATCTGTTGATATCACCATGGGTTCTGGAAAATGACTGGCATTCTGCTCATATTGGGTTGCATTAATATCACATGAATTCTCTGCTTTTGGGGTTTTGTCATCTTCCCAAAGGGTTTTTGAAGCAATACCCCTCATCATTACTCAGCTTCTTTGTTTCATAACTGAAGTTCACCCTGACTTTCTTTGACATGCTGGGGATCAGGCATCGCTGGAGACAGGCTGTAGAATGGCACCTTAAGCCCCGGTTTGTCTGTCTTGTACATTGAGGGCCACACAGATTGCCTGAGACACCATGGAGTCTCTTCCCACCCTGGTCACACTGACAGGGTCTCTCTGCTCAGAGCTGCCTACCTTAACAGCACAGCCTGGTTTGCTCCCTAGGATCTTTAGCCTTTTGCCGAATTTATTCTCTCCTCTTGCGGGACTGACGGAGATTGGCAATGCTCTTAGACTCTGTTGCTCTCTTCCTGCAGCACACTGTACCTTTTGGTCTTTTATTAGTAGATTTTCAATTTGTTAGAAGGCAATAGGGAGCTTTCCATGGCCAATACTAAGTGCAATAGGGAGCTTTCCATGGCCAATACTAAGTAGCGCGCTTGGAGGATGCATTTTGTGTGACCTTGTCAACTACATGTCTCCTGCACAGGTGCTGTGTTCGCAGAGAACTAAATATCCTTCTAATTTGGTGATTCCATAGTAGGAGTCCTACTGACAAAATACCAGTACAATTTGCCACAAAGTGCTATCTAGCTGTACTCACAGATGACAGTTTTTGAGAGTGAATTCTTGTTCCCTAGAGACCAAACTCATTTTGCATCAGTAACCAGGTACGTCTCAGGTGAGGGGGCCTTTTCCACATTAGCGAACAAAATGGCACATAAGCAGCAAGGACTCCAGAGTCAACTACAGATTTCTCCCACCCCTCCCAGGCTTTGTCCCTCAACCTGGAAGAGGATACTCACATGCCCTCATCAGTTCGTAAACCTTT
Source organism: Ibidorhyncha struthersii (assembly GCA_013398815.1). NCBI lineage: Eukaryota > Metazoa > Chordata > Aves > Charadriiformes > Charadriidae > Ibidorhyncha > Ibidorhyncha struthersii. The sequence goes on from VZSZ01007841.1 coordinate 1,831,099, forward strand.
GGAGGGCAGCCCTCTGGTTGTTCCATCCGATAGCCTTTTTCCAGCAGGTCATACACCTGAGAGAGGTCAATGCCTGGGTATGGTGACATCCCATAGGTAGCAATTTCCCATAACAGCACCCCAAAGGCTGAAAAAGGAGAAAAACAAAATTCCTGGTCATAAGTCTGCCCTCCTCCTGTGTTGCTCATTACATTGTGGCCTTTACTGCACCTTGAGGCAGCATCCTTTCCTTGCAGATATTTCAGGCCAGTCTAAAGACATTACAGGATAAAATGCTATTGATTCATGAAGTTGTGGCCTGGAATGTGACCATCTCCTCCCCACGTTTCTGCCCAGGCCGGAAAGCAAGTTACTCTCTAGGCTGGCAAAGAAAAACAAACTGAAAAAGAAAAGAACGCTGAAGTGGAGTTTTCTTACCCCACACATCTGATTTGATTGAAAAGGTGTTATAGGCCAGGCTCTCGGGAGCCGTCCATTTGATTGGGAACTTGGCTCCAGCATGAGCTGTGTAGGTATCTCCAGTCATAAGTCGACTTAAGCCAAAGTCAGCCACCTTCACCACGTGATTTTCTCCAACTAGGCAGTTCCGTGCTGCAAGGTCCCTGTACAAAGGGAAAAAGCACAGTGCTTTACAAGAGCAGGGCTTTTGAATACAGTCCTGTGGTTGCATAGCCTGTCCCTCTCTTCTGAATCAGGAAGCACTCTCTTTATACAGCAGGTAAATGCAATGTGGGCTTTGCTCTGAACAGTGTCAGAAATTGAGTCGATTTATTCTTAGGAGCAGTAAGGTAAGTCAGGATTAGGGTTCATTCTTTAAATTCTATTAAATTTCCAGTAACAATAGCTGTTAAGATGAGAAGTTTATGTTTCCTGAGAACAGGATGAGCAGCAGCTCATCACACACTGGTAACAGCTTTATGTCACAGCTGTATGTGACTGGATTAAAACAGGACTTGGGGCTGACAATGTCTTGCACTTAGGGAGTACATCTGAACAGGACAACATCAAATTTCATAGCTGTCAGGCAGTAGTGCACAAGATTCTAAGTCTGCTATGTATGTCACGGAGAGAAGGTATTGCAAGACAGCATTGAAAGCAAAACAGCCAATGGATAAGCCAGTGTGAAACCTAACTCTGGAAGAAACTTCCCTAAAAGGAGGAATTCCTGGGCCTGGTGGCCTGTTCATCATTGCAATCTGAAACTGTACCAGCTCAGTGTGACTTTACCCACCTGTGAATGAAATTCTTCTTCTCCAGGTACTCCATAGCAGAGGAGATCTGAGTGGCCATGTAGAGTAGCACAACAGCACTCACTTCCTCCCGGTTGCATTCCCGTAAATAGTCTAGCAGGTTCCCATACGGCATGTATTCTGTCACAATGTAAAAGGGTGGCTCCAGCGTACATACACCTAGTAGTGAGGAGGAGGAAGTATGTGAATAAAGCTTCCGTTTCTTCCGTAGCTTACCACTATTCCTGATTTAATATCCATTTGCTGCATTTTGTACCAGCGAGTGTTTCTTTTAAAATTGAAGACTTCCATCTACAAGACCCTGATCAATGCAGCCCAACTTAAAATTCAGTGCTTCTGTCTATTTATCTGCCCATCCACTTTATGGATAGAAACATAGTCCATCAAAACACCGCTATTCCTATATAGTATGCATGAAGGAGTAGTTCTGTTGTTTGGAGGGTTACAGAATGAAATAGGAGTTCTTTTGAACACATCTGACTGCTAGACAGAATCCCTTGGGACGATGCCCTTACGGATACAGGAGTCCAGGAAGGATGGACATACTTCAAGAAAGAAGTCTTAAAGGAACAGGAACAGGCTGTTCCCATGTGCCGAAAAACAAGTAGGCGGGGAAGGAGGCCAGCCTGGCTAAATAGGGATCTCTTGCTGGATCTCAAAAAGAAGAAGAGAGTCTATAACCTTTGGAAGAGGGGGCAAGTCTCTCATGAAGACTATAAAGATGCAGCAAAGCTATGCAGGGAGAAAATAAGGAGAGCCAAAGCGCAGCTAGAGCTCAACCTGGCTACAGCTGTTAAGGATAATAAAAAATGTTTCTATAAATTCATTAATAACAAAAAGAGGATTAGGGAAAATATCCCTCCCTTATTGGATGCAGAGGGAAACATGGTTACAAAGGATGAGGAAAAGGCTGAGGTGCTCAATGCCTACTTTGCGTCAGTCTTTAGCAGTGGAACTAGCTGTTCCCTGGACACCCAGCCTCAAGAGCTAGGAGACAGGGAGGGGAAGCAGAATGAGA